>SJYQ01000767.1:485240-508839 GCA_006410935.1 Redunca redunca | reverse complement strand
CTAAAATAAATGAATTTTACTAAATAAATAAATTTTACTAAATAAATTTACTAAAGTAAATTTACTAAAGTAAATAAATTGACTAAATTAAAATTCATTTACTAAAATAAATGAATTTTACTAAATAAATCATTAGAGTAAATTCATGTGAGATATCTTTATGGTACAATTCTTTAAGTGTTTGTGAAGTATGGCTTGCCACTTATTTGTAAACATTACATACAAACAAGCATAGCAAAATATGCCTATTTAATAAAAGATATTTGGTCATGATGCTAAAAAAATACTAAAGAAAGAAAAGTTAAATGTTTTGTTTGAATATGAAAAATAACAGAAAAGTTTTGGCAATAAATTTATTGAATTTATATAAAATATGTAACACCATCAACAACAATAATAATTAATAATATAGAGTCTGTTTACATGCCAGACTCTAACCTCTTTGCTAACCTTCATATGTGCATTATCTCCTTGAATCATTGTAACAAATAGGTAAAGTTAGTAGTGTTTTCACTAATTTTTACATGGAAACTAGGCATAAAATTTCATTCAAAGACCATATAGCTAGTAACCAATACATTTGGTATTGAATTTATGAAGACTATCAGTAGAACCTATGTTCTTATTCACTTTGTTGATGAAACAATATAAATAGTAAATAGTGATAGTGAGAGAAGAGAAAGCATAAAGGATATAAGGCTGGTAGGCCAACTCATGGGCAAACTAAAAGGATATTGCACCTTGGGAAAAAAAATAATTGACTTAAATTTGTAATTCAAGAGCAAATAAAGTCTCAAGCAAATTTTTAAACTTCAAGATATAATTAGCCTAATTTGTTTCACGAGGATTGACAATAAAAATGGTATGAGTACATTACAGTAACAGGAATTCTTAATATAGCCTAAGTTTGTAAGCTTGATAGGAATTGTTTAGATTACCATCAGGGTTTAGAGCCAATTAAACTATAGAAGTAAAACATGATTATTAAGTCTCTTGTAATCAAAATTTTAGGGCAATTTTAAGCTGTAAACTTGATGCAGTGCTCACTCTCACTACATGCTTGGAAGTGTAGAGGAATAAAAATGATCAATAAACTTCCTTTTTAGCAATATGTATATTTTAGTGTATCCCTCAGCAAATCCATACTGTAGAAGATGCTTTGTGTGTGTTTGTGTGTGTATGTGTGTATGCTAAGTTGCTTCAGCTTCAGTTGTGTCCAATTCTTTGTGACCCCAGGGACTGCAGCATGTCAGGAGCCTGCCAGGCTCCTCTGTCCATGGGATTCTCCAGGGAAGAATAATGGAGTGGATTGCCATGCCCTCCTATAAGGGATCTTCCATACCCAGGAATCAAATCCAAATTTCTTATGTATTCTGCATTGGCAGGCAGGTCCTTTACCACTAACACCACTTAGGCAGCCAGAAACTGCTTTCAGAAGGTAATAAAAGTAGGTTTACATATATGATTGTTGTTGTTGTTCAGTCCCTCAGTCATGTCTGACTCTTTGCAACCCCATGGACTGCAGCATGCCAGGCTTCTCTGTCCTTCACCATCTCTAGGAGGCTGCTCAAACTCATGTCCATTGAGTCAGTGATGCCATCCAACCTACTTGTCCTCAGTTGTCCCCCCTTCTTTTCCCACCTTCAATCTTTCCCAGGATCAGGTCTTTTTGAATTAGTTGGCCCTTCACATCAGGTGGCCAAAGTACTGGAGCTTCAGCTTCAGCATCAGTCCTTCCAATCAATATTCAGGGTTGATTTCCTTTAGAATTGACTGGTTTGTTATCCTTGAGGTCCAAGGGACTCTGATGAGTCTTCTCCAACACCCCAGCTTGAAAGTGTCAATGTTTCGGCATTCAGTCTACTTTATGGTCCAACTCTCACATCCATACATGACTACTGGAAAAACCATAGCTTTGACTAGATGAACCTTTGTGGGCAAAGTAATGTCTCTGCTTTTTAATAAGCTGTTTAAGTTGGTCATAGCTTTTCTTCCAACGAGTAAGCATCTTCTAAATTCAGGGCTGCAGTCACCATCTGTAGTGATTTTGGAGCCCCCTAAAATAAAGTCTCTAACTATTTCCATTGTTTCCCCATCCTATTTGCCATGGAATGATGGAACCAGATGCCATGATCTTAGTTTTTTGAATATTGAGTTTTAAGCCAACTTTTTCACTCTCCTCTTTCACTTTTTTCAAAAGGCTCTTTACTTCTTCTTCACTTTCTGCCATAAGGGTGGTGTCATTTGTGTATCTGAGATTATTGATATTTATCCCGGCAATCTTGATTCCAGCTTGTGCTCTATCCAGCCCAGTATTTCTCATGATGTACTCTACATATAACTTAAATAAGCACGGTGACAATATACAACCTGACGTACTCCTTTCCAGATTTGGAACCAGTCTGTTGTTCCATGTCCAGCTCTAAGTGTTGCTTCTTGACCTGCATACAGATTTCTCAGGAGGCAGGTCAGGTGGTCTGGCATTCCTATCTCTTTCAGAATTTTCCACAGTTTGCTGTGATCCACACAGTTAAATGCTCTGGCATAGTCAATAAAACAGAAGTAGGTGTTTTTCTGTAACTCTCTTGCTTTTTCGATGATTCAGTGGATGTTGGCAATTTGATCTCTGGTTCTTCTGCCTTTTCTAAATCCAGCTTGAACATCTGGAGTTTCACAGTTCGAGTACTGTTGAAGCCAGACTTGGAGAATTTTGAGCATTACTAGCATGTATGATGAGTCAATTGTGCAGTAGTTGGAACATTCTTTGGCATTGCCTTTCTTCAGAATTGGAATGAAAACTGACCTTTTACAGTCCTGTGGCCACTGCTAAGTTTTCCAAATTTGTTGGCATATTGAGTACAGCACTTTCACAGCATCATCTGTTAGGATTTTGAAATAGCTCAACTGGAATTCCATCACCTCCACTAGCTTTGTTCGTAGTGATGTTTCCTAATGCCCATTTGACTTCACATGCCAGAATGTCTGGCTCTAGGTGAATGACCACACCATCATGGTTATCTGGGTCATGAAAATCTTTTTTTTGTATAGTTTTTCTGTATATTCTTGCCAACTCTTCTTAATATCTTCTGTTTTTGTTAGGCCTACACCATTTCTGTCTTATATTGTGCCCATCTTTGCATGAAATGTTCCCTTCATATCTTTAATTTTCTTGAAGAGATCTCTAGTCTTTCCTGTTCTATTGTTTTCCTCTATTTCTTTATGTTGATCAATGATGAAGGCTTTCTTATCTCTCCTTGCTATTCTCTGGAACTCTACCTTCAAATGGTTATATCTTCCCTTGGAAATCCAGCTGAGCTATTTCACATCCTAAAAGACGATGCTGTTACAGTGCTGCACTCAATATGCCATCAAATTTGGAAAACTCATCAGTGGCCACTAGAGTGGAAAAGGCCGGTTTCATTCCAATCCCAAAGGACAATGCCAAAAGTTGTTTCACGTACCACATTTGCAATGCTGAAACCTAAATGGCTCTGATTAGGAACAAGCCTGTGACTGTAGTGCATTTTAAGTCACTTCAGTCTTGTCTGACTCTGTGTGACCCTATGGACTATAGCCCACCAGGCTCCTTTGTCCATGGAATCTCCAGACAAGAATACTGGAGTGGATTGCTATGTACTCCTCCAGGGGATCTTCCCGACCCAGAGATCAAACCCGTGTCTCTACATCTCCTGCATTGGTAGGTGGGTTCTTTACCATTAGAAGGGTGGGTATAATCTTGCATAGAGTTTCCTTACTCAGAAAAACTGGCAAAGCAGCTCCCAACTTATAGCTTGTCCCTTTCTGCTTTGCTGAACTTCTTGGCAACTCTTAACTCCCTCTCCCAGACCTTTCCCCACACCCAAACAAGACTGCACATGTTCTTTCTTAGTGAATTGGTATAAAATGTTCTAAGATGAATGCAGTGGATTTACAGCATATTTAAGTGAGGGGGCACTACATTATCCTCTTCAAATGCAACTCAAGTTCCTTGCAATTCTGCATGCATTCAATCAAATATATTAGCATTCTGCAGGTAAAGAAATATCTTCTCTCTAATCTGACCTCTATTTTCAATCAATTTCAAAACTTAAATGACCGAGGCTTGAAATAAATGATTAAATATGCATGTGACAAAATGTGTGTGGAAAGAATAAATGACAGACTCATGGTGTTTCACTGAACGTTCAAACAGAATTATCATGTTAAGAGGCATATCTCCAGTAAAGTGATAATAATCTAAGAAGGGTTTCTATTTTACACAACTTCAGGGAGCAACACAAAACACAATATAAACATTAACCACTGGAATTTTGCAACATGACAGTTCATGACCTTGTTGAAAAGACTTTTCCATTATAGGACAAAGTTCACATTTAGGTTTTGCCATTTTTCTGAGTGGTGATATATTTTCATGATTCCAATTTACAAAAATGTGACTAATTGGTTTTTTTCCTATTTACCTCTTAGTGTTTTTCATGATTTCCTTTTACCTCCTTACCACCTCTATTTTGCCTTCTACTCTGCCTAACCAAGTGCTATACATTTTTAATGCCAGCTCATTTCAATTCCTCAATTAATTTCTCTGATAATTCTATACAGTGTTAATCTTATATGATCCTTGTAAATTTCAGAGTTGAGTTTTAATAATGGGAAATTTTTGTCCCAAGTAATAAGTAGATTACCATTCAATATTACTGGTATCTAGACATTATCATATATCTGTTATCTATCATGCTTGGACTAAATTGTTGGTACATGTGTGCAGACCTAATTTCAGCCTGAACTTTTCCTCAAACTGTGTCCTTGTGTTGGAGTTAATCATTAAAAGTCAGTTTTCCTACCCAGTATGCCAGATTATAGGGGGAATTAGAGCTCAAACCTTAACAATAATTAACTTTGCTGAATTTTCATTGCTCTACACAAGTGGCATTATTTTCCAAAACAGTAAGCAATTCTTGGTAACCTTCCAAATAAACTGCACTCTTGCCTTGATTTATACAGCAATTACCTACCTTGAAAAATTAGTAAATCTTAATAGCATTCCAATTTTTTTTTTACATGTAGAAGTGATTTACATCCTTGTATCAAATAATTTAAATGGATTTTTAATCTACATAATATCTGGTCAGAAATATAAGAGCCACAGGGTGTTTCCATTATATGACACTTCCTGTGCATTGAAAGGTATCAAATCAGCCCTTAACCTGTAAATGGCAATGGTACCCCTCCCCAACAGTTTTTTGTGACAAAAGAATAACACTCCATACAAACTTCAATGTTTCTCTAGAAGCTCCCACTGAGAATCACATCTGTTAGACTGGAAATTAATGCAAGTGCCAAATCATGGTGAGCTTGTAATATATGTAAAGGACTTGAGGTTTGTCTTTAGGATAATAAGAAACCATTGAAGATATTTAAGCCAGAGAGTAACATGGCAGCATTTTTTTTTCAGAAAATATAATTGTTCTATTATTGACAGAATGAACTGGAAGGTGTTTCTGTGTCAAGTTGAAGACCTTAAATAGTCCAATGACTTGAAATAAGCTATTGAGAAATTACATTATTAAAGATTGATTCTAAGGGAGTAGAAAAGGAAATGAACACATAAAGGATAAATGGTCAGTGTAGGAAAAAGCTAGAGAAGAATCAGGTTTAGAGTTCAGTCTTATATATCTCATTTTCCTCTTTGAATTTAAGATGTTACGTATGACGATATTTCCACCTTTAAAGATTTTTTTTCTAAATTTTCTAATTTTTGTTAAAGTTAGTTTATNTTACTTTACAATATTGTATTGGTTTTGCCATACATCAACATGAATCCGCCACGAGTGTACACGTGTTCCCATTCTTGAACCCCCCTCCCACCTCGCTCCCTCTACCATCCCTCTGGGTCATCCCAGAGCACCAGCCCCAAGCATCCTGTATCCTCCATCGAACCTAGACTGGCGATTTTTTTCTTATATGATATTATACATGTTTCAATGCCATTCTCCCAAGTCATCCCACCCTCTTCCTCTCCCACAGAGTCCAAAAGTCTGTTCTATACATCTGTGTCTCTTTTGCTGTCTGGCATACAGGGTTATCGTTACCATCTTTCTAAATCCCATATATATGCATTAGTATACTGTATTGGTGTTTTTCTTTCTGGCTTACTTCACTCTGTATAATCAGGTCCAGTTTCATCCACCTCATTAGAACTGATTCAAATGTATTCTTTTTAATGGCTGAGTAATACTCCATTGTGTGTATGTACCACAGCTTTCTTATCCATTCATCTGCTGATGGACATCTAGGTTGTTTCCATGTCCTGACTTTTATAAACAGTGCTGCGATGAACATTGGGGTACACGTGTCTCTTTCAATGCTGGTTTCCTCGGTGTGTATGTCCAGCAGTGGGATTGCTGGGCCATAAAGCAGTTCTATTTCCAGTTTTTAAGGAATCTCCACACTGTTCTCCATAGTGGCTGTACTAGTTTGCATTCCCACCAACAGGGTAAGAGGGTTCCCTTTTCTCCACACCCTCACCAGCATTTATTGCTTGTAGACTTTTGGAATTGCAGCCATTCTGACTGGCATGAAATGGTACCTCATTGTGGTTTTGACTTGCATCTCTCTGATAATGAGTGATGTTGAATATCTTTTCATGTGTTTGTTAGCCATCTGTATGTCTTCTTTGGAGAAATGTCTATTTAGTTCTTTGGTCCATTTTTTCATTGGGTCGTTTATTTTTCTGGATTTGAGCTGCAGGAGTTGCTTGTATATTTTTGAGATTAGCTGTTTGTCAGTTGCTTCATTTGCTATTATTTTCTCCCATTCAATAGGCTGTCTTTTCACCTTGCTTATAGTTTCCTTTGTTGTGCAGAAGCTTTTAACTTTAATTGGGTCCCATTAGTTTATTTTTGCTTTTATTTCCAGTATTCTGGGAGGTGGATCATAGAGGATCCTGCTGTGATTTATGTCGGAGAGTGTTTTGCCTATGTTCTCCTCTAAGAGTTTTATATTTTCTGGTCTTACATTTAGCTCTTTAATCCATGTTGAGTTTATTTGGCACCAGAATTTCTAACCAAGTTATAATAATTAACACATTTAACCTTTTTAAAATAAAGTATTCATTTTTTCTTTCTCAGATTCATGCTTTACTTTCATGTATATAAAGAGATGTAAAAATTCGGCTTGCTGCAGCTAAGTCGCTTCAGTCGTGTCTGACTCTGTGTGACCCCAGAGATGGCAGCCTACCAGGCTCCCCTGTCCCTGGGATTCTCCAGGCGAGAACACTGGAGTGGGTTGCCATTTTCTTCTCCAATGCATGAGTGAAAAGTGACAGTGAAGTTGCTGAGTCGTGTCTGACTCTTTGTGATCCCATGAACTGCAGCCCACTCCTCTGTCCATGAGATTTTCCAAGCAAGAGTACTGGAGTGGGATGCCATTGCCTTCTCTGAAAAAGTCAGCTTAGAAGAAAGTAATACAAATACTTAGATAGGATAGAGTTCTTATATTAATATATTTTCAGTGTACACTAGAATCATCCAGGTTGCCTCTTAAGAACATATATTTCTGGGCCCCATTCTTTAAAAAAGAATACCTTTTTTTAAAAATAAAACGGTGAAAATTTTTATAGAATGAAAGAATTCCATTTAAGCTAGATATCAATGGACATAAATTTAGAAGCAGCTTGGCTAATGCTATTAAGTGGTCAATCTGTCCAAGACACTGTCCTTCTAAATGTTCATTCTCTTATATGCATAACCATAAATCTCAGATGAACAAAAAATAGTCAGAAGAGTTCTTAGAAGTCACATGTATCCCAAATACCACAATGCTTAGCACCAGTCACTGTTGCTACAGCTGCCTGGGCCATGAACGTGCAGAATCAAAATTTCTGGTTCAGTAAGTCTGGAGGGGAGTTCAGGAATGTGATTTACTTATTGTTTATTTCCTTGTTTATTAGTAAGAAATTTGGCTAATGTAGGTATTAAGAGTACACTTTGAAAAATAGTGCTATTTCCAAGGATCAATTTACCACACTCTATTCTTTCCTTGATATGTAAAACATAATAGAATTAGTTTTTTCCAAGCCTATAAATATACTAATTCTCTACATTGTGGAGTGGTCTATATTCTTCCAGGAGAAAAATTACATAATATTATGTGGAAAAGTTCCCCATGTGCCAAAATTACATTTAACCCAGACTATCTCAATAAAGTACACTCGGATACGCTTTCCTGGGGCAGGGTTGAGGGACTGGTAGTAGTTAGCTATGGGATACAAACACATAATTCAGTAATTATCTGCCTTGACTGTGTATAAAAATCACCTGAGTAATTTAATAACATCCTTTTACTCAAGTCACACCCTAGACTATTTAAATAAGAATATCTGGAGGTGAGGCCAAGACATTTTTAAAAATATTCTAGGTAATTTTGATGGGTAGCCAAGATTGAGAACCACTCATTAAATGAATTGTTCAATGATTAGCCCAAACTGGGTTTTACCTCTCAGTACAGCTGAAAGGTAAAAGTACAGCACTATTCAGGTGCCCTAGAGAGATGGTTAATTTTATGTGTCAGCTTGCAAGGACGAAGGGATGCCCAGATAGCTGGTAAAACATTATTTGTATGTGTGTCTGTCTGTAAGGTGTTTCTGGAAGAGATTAGCATTTAAATGAATTGAGTTAGTGAAGAAAGTGGGTATCATTTAATCAGCTGAGGCTCAGAATAGAACTAAAATGCAGAAGAAGAGTGAGTTTGCTTTCCCTGTCTCAGCTGGGATATCTATCTTCTGTTCTCAGACATCAGTCCTTTCGATCCTCAATTCTTCAGACGTGGACTAAATTACATCAGCAGCTTTCCTGTTTCCTCAGGTTGCAGATGGTAAATCATGATGCATCATGGCTTCCATGATCACATAAGCCAACTCTTATAATTAGTTCATACACTTTCTCATTATTAATTAATTAATGCTCTTTCTCTGAAGAACCCTAACACCCCTGTGAACCTTACATGTACCCTTCTGAATCAAATGCTAGTGGCCTGGACACTATTTCTGTGTCAACTTTCTAATAGTAATAATCACCTAAGATGAATTCATTTTCAGAGTGAAAAACCCGTTTTGAAGAACCAGCTTTACTAATCTTACAGATGATAAACTTCGTTTCAAGCTTTCTTATCATTGAATCAAGTTATTCATAATTTCCAATGCATATAAAATCTCTCCATTTGTCCCAGGGACACTGTAATCATGTTAAAATTTTCAATTTTATGATTCAACTGGAAAAGACAAATCTTCATTTCACTTTTGGCCTTATATAGCCCACCATTTCACAACTAAATGCAAGAAAAGATAGTTGTAAGTGGGACCATTTGGAACCAACATAATCACATGGAATCTTAAATTTAAAAACAGTAACTTAATTTTCAAAAGAGGTCTTTTACTGGAGAAATAAACTTGCAAGGACTTTTTTTGTTAGCTATTTTTCTTGATTTTTTAAAATGTCATTTTCAATAGCAAAGACTCATTGTTTCTACAACTGAGACAGTAGAAAAGAATAGGTACAGAAATATTGTCTGTTTCTTTAAACAAGAACACTGCCTTCATAAAGCAAAGTTTTTTAATGTCTGACAAATAATTAGTAATTCAATCCTGAAATGAACTAATACTGATAGAAAATACACCTATGATTTCTCATTGATGTATCTTAGTAGTTGTAGTTGTTTCCTAGTGTTCCTATTGCATATTATCACAAACCTTGTGGCTTAAAATAATGGAAATTTATTCACTCACAGTTTTGGAATCCAGAAATCTGAATCAAGATGTTGGAAGGGTTGGTTCTTTCTGGAGTAGCTGATGCAGAATCCCTTTCACATTTCTCTCTTAGTTGCTGGTAGCTCTGGGACTCCTTGGCATTTTTTGGTTTGTTGACACAGCCTTCCAATTTATACACCCATCTTTATTCATGGTTCTGTCCCCAGTGTTTCTTTATGTCTTTTCCTTTTCTGTCGCTTATAAGGAATCCTGTTGCTGAATCAGGCCCCACCATAATCCAGAGTGATCTCACTGGGCTCCTTTCCTTAATTACATATGTAAATATAATCCCATTCTGAGGTTTCAGGTGGAGAAAGATTTTGGGGAAGACCCTATTCAACCAACTACTGTACTGATATAGTTTATCTTTTATTCTTTTTCATATATATATACATTTCACATATACATAACATTTATTCCATGATAGCATATTAATTCTTTTCCCAAAAATATTCTACTTTTTGAAGTNAAATTATGTAATCATCATAATAAACATTATTGGCAAAAACATGTTGGAGAAAACATACCTGACTCTTAGTAGGTATTCAGTTCAACAGTTGGACAAAGATGTATGGTCATATTGAAGAGTAGCTTAATTACTAATTTTCAGAATTGGAGGTACATTAATCAGTATGACATGTAGAGAGAATGGAGTTTTAGTTAATGAAGCTTTAAGTTAACTGGAGGTTAGTTAGTCATAATTTCTTATCCACCAGGAAATAATTGTTCTTCTTTCCCAACCTGTGAATTCTTTAATAGTTTATCATGCTACTAAATATAATTTTTTTTGCATCTGTTTTGCTCTTTGTGAGCATACTTCTATTACATTTTCTACTAGACTAACTGCCCCTTAGGAGAAGAAGTGTGTCTTGTTCATTTTTGTATTTTTCTGTTTCTTGGGGCATAGTCCTTACACACACACTGTGTTTTGCTGAATGAATGAATGATGCTTCAAAAGAAACAGGATATTTCTTATCAAGTAAAATCTTATCTATGCTTTGAGAAAATGCGGAAAGTGTGTCAGATTTCACTTTCTTGGGCAGCAAAATCAATGTGGCAAGGCCATGCTCAGTGAATCTTTAATACAATTTTCTGTTGATGGGTGGAGCTGTGTTCCCTCCCTGTTGTTTGACCTGAGACCAAACTATGGTGAAGGTAATGAGGAAAATGGCCACCTCCTTAAAAATATCCCATGCACACACTTCTGCACTCAGTGCCCCCAACTGGACTATAGGCCACCGCTGACCTGTCTCCACTGGAAACTCCTGGACACTCACAGGCAAGCCTGGGTCAGTCTCTTGTGGGGTCACTGCTCCTTTCTGCTAGGTCCTGGTTCATACAAAATTTGATTATGCTCTCCAACAGTCTTTCAACAGTTTTCCAGTCCTGTGTTCTGGTGGTTCTATGTAGGATTAATGGTGACCTCCTCCAAGAGGGCTTATGCCACATCCAGGTTTGCTGCTCCCAGAGCCCTGTCCCTGTGGCAGGCCACTGCTGACCTGTATCTCCACAGGAGACACTCAAACACTCAAAGGCAGGTCTGGCTCAGTCTCTGTGAGCCAGACCTGCCACTCATCTAGAGCCAGACCCTGGAATATGAAGTCAAATAGGCCTTAAGAAGCATCATATGAACAAAGTTAGTGGAGGTGATGGAATTTCTGTTGAGCTATTTCAAATTCTAAAAGATGATGCTGTTAAAGTGCTACACTCAATATGCTGGCAAATTTGGAAAACTCAGCAGTGGCCACAGGACTGGAAAAGGTCAGTTTTCATTAGGGTCCCAAAGAAGGGCAATGCCAAAGAATATTCAAACATCTGCACAATTATGCTCATCTCACATGTTAGCAAAGTAGTACTCAAAATTCCCCAAGTGAGGCATCAACAGTACGTGAACCATGAACTACCAGATGTTCAAGCTGGATTTAGAAAAGTCAGAAGAACCAGAGATCAAATTGCCAACATCCGTTGGATCATCAAAAAAGCAAAAGAATACCAGAAAAACATCTGCTTTCTTGATTACACCAAAGCCATTGACTGTGTGGATCACAGCAAACTGGAAAATTCTTCAGGTGATAGGAATACCAGACCACCTGAGCTGCCTTCTGAGAAATCTGTATGCAGGTCCCAAAGCAACACTTAGAACCGGACATGGAAAACAGAGTGGTTCCAAATCCGGAAAGGAGTACATCAAGGCTATATATTGTCAACCTGCTTATTTAACTTATATGCAGAGTACATCATGAGAAATGCTGGGCTGGATGAAGCACAAGCTGGAATCAAGATTGCCAGGAGAAATATCAATAATCTCCACCCTTATAGCAGAAAGTGAAGAAGTAAAGAGCCTCCTGAAAAAAGTGAAAGAGGAGAGTGAAAAAGCTGGCTTAAAACTCAACATTCAAAAAACTAAGATCATGGCTTTTCCAGTAGTCATGTACTGATGTGAGAGTTGGACCACAAAGTAGGCTGAGTGCTGAAAAATTGACACTTTCGAGCTGGAGTGTTGGAGAAGACCAATGAGAGTCCCTTGGACTATGAGGAGAACAAACCAGTCAATTCCGAAGGAAATCAACCCTGAATATTGATTGGAAGGACTGATACTGAAGCTGAGACTCCAATACTTTGGCCATCTGATGCGAAGAACTGACTCATTGGAAAAGACCCTGATGCTGGGAAAGATTGAAGGCAGGAGGAGAAGGGGATGACAGAGGATGAGTTGGTTGGATGGCATCACTGACTCTATGGAAATGAGCTTGAGCAAGCTCTAGGAGTTGGTGATGGACAGGGAAGACTGTCATGCTGCAGTCCATGGGGTTGCAAATAGTCAGACACAACTAAGTGACTGAACTGAACTGAATTCATTTTCTAGTCGTTCCATTTTCTGTTTTTTTAAAAGTTTTTATGATGCTCAGATCAGAAACCAGATATTTACTTCGTTGTTAATAGTCTGGTATTTCTTACTCTTTGACAGTGAGTATCCTCATACCCCATTTCAAATAATATATATGATATAATATACCCATCATATATGAGCATAATGTATATGATAGTGTTCCTTGACAATTAAATAAAAATGTATTACTGAAAAATATGTGATTTCTGTATCTATTTTATTCCTCATACTACATTTTATTTTAAAGGTTCTGTCTCACTACTCTCACCACTGTGTGCCAGGACCTAATCTGATATTTTTTCACCTTTAGAAACCTACCACTAAACATACTGCAAAATAGATAATAGACATTCAGTTCAGTTCAGTTCAGTCGCTCAGTCATGTCCAAGTCTTTGCAACCCCATGAACCACAACACTCCAGGCCTCCCTGTCCATCACCAACTCCCGGAGTTCACCCAAACCCATGTCCATCAAGTCGGTGATGCCATCCAACCATCTCATCCTCTGTCGTCTCCTTCTCCTGCCCTCAATCTTTCCCAGCATCAGGGTCTTTTCAAATGAGTCAGCTATTCGCATCAGGTGGCCAAAGTATTGGAGTTTCAGCTTCAGCATCAGTCCTTCCAATGAATATTCAAGACTGATTTCCTTTAGGATGGACTGGTTGGATCTCCTTGCAATCCAAGAGACTCTCAAGAGTCTTCTCCAACACCACAGTTCAAAAGCATCAATTCTTCAGCACTCAGCTTTCTTTATAGTCCAACTCTCACATCCATACATGACTACCAGAAAACCATAGCCTTGACTAGGTGGACCTTTGTTTGCAAAGTAATGTCTCTGCTTTTTATATGCTGTCTAGGTTGCTCATAACTTTTCTTCCAAGGAGTAAGTGCCTTTTAATTTCATGGCTGCAGTCACCATCTGCAGTGATTTTGCAGCCCAGAAAAATAAAGTCAGCCACTGTTTCCCCATCTATTTGCCATGAAGTGATGGGACCACTTGCCATGATCTTCGTTTTCTGAATGTTGAGCTTTAAGCCAACTTTTACACTCTCCTCTTTCACTTTCTGCCATAAGGGTGGTGTCATCTGCATATCTCAGGTTATTGATATTTCTCCTGGCAATCTTGATTCAAGCTTGTGCTTCCTCCAGCCCAGCATTTCTCATGAAGTACTCTGCATGTAAGTTAAGTAAGCAGGATGACAATATACAGCCTTGACGTACTCCTTTTCCTACTTGGAACCAGTCTGTTGTTCCATGTCCAGTTCTAACTGTTGCTTCCTGACCTGCAAACAGGCTTCTCAACAGGCAGGTCAAGTGGTCTGGTATTCCCACCTCTTTCAGAATTTTCCACAGTTTATTGTGATCCCCACAGTCAAAGGCTTTGGTATAGTCAATAAAGCAGAAGTAGATGTTTTTCTGGAACTCTCTTGTTTTTCGATGATCCCTGGATGTTGGCAATTTGATCTTGTGGACTTTCAGTTAGTATTAGATTAACTATAAGTAACAAATGAAAACCAGGAAATATTAAATGAATTACAAGTGATGAATGATTGGATGTCTCTGTGAGGTATTAAAATTCAAAGATAAACTACACATACATATTGAAGTAATAAATCCATTGTTTTAAGGAAGACATCTAGATATGCAATTCATCAGGACTTAAAGTTTGTGTATGTGTTAGTCGCTCAGTTATGTCCAGCTCTTTGTGATCCCATGGACTGTAGCCTGCCAGGCTTCTTTGTCCTTGGAATTCTCCAGGCAAGAATACTGGGTTGGGTAGCCATTCACTTTCTGGGGGATCTTCCTAACCCAGGGATCCAACCCAGGTCTTCTGTGTTGCAGGCAGACTCTTAACCATCTGAGCCACCAGGGAAGCCTCCATACTGAAAGTAAGTGAAGTTGTTCAGTCATGTCTGACTCTTTGTAATCCCATGGACTATAGACTACCAGGCTCCTCCATCCATGAAATTTTCCAGACAAGTGTACTGGAGTAGATTGCAAATTCCTTCTCCAAGGGATCTCCCCAACCCAGGGATCAAAACCAGGTCTCCCACATTGCAGGCAAAAGCCTTACTGAAAGTGAGCCTTTTCATAAATCCAGCTAGATTATTTCTCAAAATTCTAGAGAAATTATGAAGTAAATTTTCATGTATCAATAAGGTTTTGAGTTCAGAAAATATTTGGCAGAAAAACTGATAGTGAGTCAACTTTGGAAAGATATATGAGAATTCTACCTCATGTAAAAAGGGAGAGGCATGAAGAGAAATTTCAGACAGAGAAAATGTACCATCTAAAAGACAAACCAAAAGCCCCATCAAGGTATGAAATACAAGTATGCTCAGGTACTTTATGTTATATTATTTTCTGTCTAGATTTTAACACCTAAGAAGATCCTATTTCTCCTGCCTGAGTAAACATGATGTTCAGCATCCTTCTTAAAATGCATTATGGGTTATCCTTGTATTGATTTAGTTTTGCCATATCAAGGTCATGGTTATGGGGAATCTCACTAAAGGTCACACATTATATCTGGCAAAAATGTTCCAAAACAGCAATGTTTCACACTCCCAAAAGAACTTAATAAAAAGTTTTGTAAATTGTTATTTGACCACTATAAGAAACAAACAACAAATCTCCGGTTTTATCAAAGCTCTCAGGAACATATTCTTTTGAATGATAATAAAATAACTATCTTTTAAATATAACAAGGATAGGAAAGCAGTAAACTCTACATTCAGTCTGTCCATGAAATTCTGAACTGGCTCTCTATCAGGTATCTTCTCCTAGAAGATTCATCTTCTATTTTCTAAAAAGGCAAGCATCAATTTGGGCCCCATGTCACCAGATATACAGTGAGGTATCTCAGATACCTTAAATGGAAGTCTCTCTGATTCTTCTCAGGGCTTCTATCATGTTCCATAAGCACAGCTCTTCCATGCCTGTGGCAGGTTCTCTTGGTTGAGGGACCAAATCCCCAGTTCCAAGTTCCTTCTTGACTTTCATCTGGGGGTGGCCAAAGACACAGCTCTGGACTATGAGACCCAAGTGAAAAACTGTTGTGGTGAGTCTAGGAAAAGTTTTGTTCTGCTTGGTGCAAACGTTGGCTTTTCCTCTAGCTCTCTGTCTTTATCCTGCCTCAATTGCTAATGCGTGGCATCTGTGGCAGTCATCTTGTGACCATGAGGGAGACAACCTGAAAACTAAGTACAACATCCCTACTGTTATTAAGCTACGAATTCAATGCCAGCAAATAACTAGTTCCAGACTTTTCCCATTATGTAAAACGAACCTCATTTTTTAAAGCCATTGTTGCAGGGTGTTCTGTCATTTCCAATCAAAGGCATTATAAGCTTTTTAAAATATTACTGACGCTCCATTAATTAAATTAGTTAGAATAATCTCTAGAGAGATGAGGAGCAAACAAAGCTAACATTTTCCAAGGCATGTAATGATTTAGATTTTCTGATTCAAAGGCCAATAAAGAGCAAAAGTAAATCTTTATAAGAATTTGTATAACTTGGCCATTGCTGAGTACAATGGGAATATTACATTTCAGTCATAAACTGACCAATTCATTGAATACAGCTTATGCCTACTTTAGCCAGTTTAGTACATTTATTTATTTACAGGACACTTCCCCAATATTAAGTACCTATTAAGTGAGCATTTATGTATTTGTCCATTCACAAATATTTATTAGTTGCCACTAAATTAGAGACTGGCTTCTGTACACCTAATCACATACATATTTTCATGTGAGGTACTGCCAAAGAAAATGACCCAATAATTTGCTTTTACACATTTACTTAACCTAAATTTATAGTTTTGTCACACTAGTGTTTCTTAATGAAACTTTTTAAGATAGTTATAGTTCGCTCACACCTGTAGGAAACAAGAGAGAGACACCTTGTAATCTCTATTCATTTCCCCCAATAATAATATCTTGAAACACCTCACAACCAGGATATTGACATTGATACCATCAAGATAAAAACATTTCATCACTGTTAGAATCCCTCTGGTTGTCCTTTTATAGACATAATAACTTTCTTATAATCCTCTTCTCCTCTTTAGCCCTATACTTGTGCTTGCAACTCCATGGGCTGAAGCCTGCCAAGCTCCTCTGTACATGGGGATTCTCCAGGCAAGAATACTGGAGTGGGTAGCCTTTCCCTTCTCCAAGAAATGAAAGTGAAAGTCGCTCAGTCCTGCCCTACTCTTTGTGACCCCATGGACTAAACAGTCTATGGAGTTCTCCAGGCCAGAATACTGGAGTGGGTAGCTTTTTCCTTTCTCCAGCAGATCATCCCAACCCAGGAATCAAACCAAGGTCTCTTGCATTGCAGGTAGATTCTTTACCAACTGAGCTATCAGGGAAGGCCCTCTTTAGCCCTAGTAATTACTAATCTGTCTTCCATTTCTTTGATATTGTCATTTCAAATATTATATGCATGGAATCATCTATTATGCAACCTTTTGGGATTGGATTTTTTTTCACTTGGCATAATTCTCTGGAGATACATCTAAGACATATATAGAGCTTTTCTTTTAACTGCTGAGCAGCATTTCAGGGTATAGCTGTACCACAGTTTGCTCAATCATTTACTCATTGAATGGCATCTAGATTCTTTCTAGCTTTTGCCATTATATATTAAAATAAACAAACAAAAAAACTACTACAAACATTGTGTGTACAGATTTTTTGTGCAAACCTAAGTTTTAATTTTTCTGGGATAAATGCCTAGTAGTGAATTCATAGGAGGTATGATAAAATGAATTTTTATCTTTTAAGAAAGTGTCAAGTGCTTTTTCCTTAATGGCTAAACCATTTCACATTCCCACCAGTAATGTAAGAGTGATCCAATTCTCTGCATGGTCAATAGAATTTGATGTTTTCACAAAATAATTTTATTCATTCTGATATATGTATGATATCTCACTGTGGTTTAATTACAATTATCCAAATGGCTAATGATGGTGAATTTCTTTTAATTTGCTCATATGCCATACATACATCCTCTTTGGTGAAATGTCTCTTCATGTCTTTTGCCCAATTCCTAATTGGATTATTTTCTTAGAAATGAGCTTTGAGAGTTCTTTATATATTCCAAATATTAGTATTTTGCTATATATATTTTATCCTACTCTGTAATATGTCTTTTTATCCCTTTCAAAGGGTCTTTCTCAGTGAAAAAACTTTTGGTTTTGATTAAGTCCAATTCATCAGTTTTTCCTTATATATATTGCACTTTTGTTGTCAAGTCTAAAAATTCTTTGCCTAGTCCAAAATCTTAAATATTTTGTCCTTTTCTTTCCTAACAGTTTTATAGTCTGATATTTTACATTTAAATCTATCATTTATCTTGATTTAATTTTGTAAAAGTTGTGGTGATTAGGTGACGATTCATCTTTTTGTTTTGCCTGTGATGCCCAATTGATTCAGCATCATTAATTCAAAAACTATCTTTCCTTTATTGAATTGCTTTTGGACCTTTGTAAGAAAAAATCACGAGTATATTTGTGTGTATGTATCTGTTTTTGGGAGTTCTCTATTTTGTTGCATTGATCTATATGTCAATCCTGGTTCCATTGTCACAGATACTTGATTATTGTAGTTATATGTCTTAAAGTCTGGTAGGACGATTCCTCCCACTTTATTCTTCAAATTTGTTTTAGTCACAATACTTTCTTTTCTTTTTCACATATATTTTAAAAATAATCTTGTTAAACATTGATAATTCAGTTAAAGCTACAATATATAACAATATGAGAATTGGCATCTTTATTCGGATGGGTTTTCCAATCAATGAACATGATAATGTCTCCATTTATCTACATCTTTAAAGTCTTTCACCAGAGTTGTCCAGTTTTCAACATAGACAGTCTATACATGTTTTACTTTTAAATATTTCTTTTTTGAGTGATTGTACATGGTTTTATATTGTTAATTTCAGTGTCTACCTTTTCATGCTTAATACATAGAAGTAAAGTTGATTGTTATATGTTCATCATCTATCTTATGACCTTACTAAATTCTCCTATTAGTTATTGAAATGGTTCTTTATTAGATTCCTTGAGATTTTTTTGGCAATAATGTCATTTGCAAATAGGGGCAGTTTTATTTTTTCATTTCTCATTTAGGTAACAAAGAATCAGACTACATTTTATTGAAAACTTTTTAAGTTTCACCACTCCCTTTCCCCTTTTTGCTCCCATGTGGACAACCAATTAGAAAATCTGAGTGTTCTTCAGAGCCCATGGGAGGTTTAGATAGCACAAGTCCCTGACTGTGCAGGATCATTCATCCCGGCCTCAGTAAAAGCCCAGGAAGTCTCCTTCCTTGTTTTCTCAAGCCATTTATGGCCTAGAAGGCCCAACATACCCCCCCTCCAAAAAAAAAAAAAATCCTTTTCACACCCTTTTGTATGTGTGCATGTGCATTATCAGTATAAACCTGAGAACCATCTTTTGTCTTGAAGGGAAATCCCTCACAAATAGTAGAACAGGACTTAGTGGCTAAACAACAATAACCATCCTGATTTTCAGAGGACCACAACAATCTATATGACATTTTATTCTTTCTTTTTCTTCTTTTTTTTATTTCACTGGCTAGAGCTTTCAATTTTTCAAAATTAATTATAAAGTTATCTTTAGATTTTTGTAGATGTTGAGTTTTATCACAAGATTTTCCCCATCAGTTTATATATTCATGTGATTTTTCTTCTTTAACCTGTAAACTGGTGGTTTACATTGATTGATTTTCAAGTTTTGAAACAGTCTTGCATCTCTGCTCTAAACCTACTTGATCATGGTATATAATTATTTTAGTACTGAATTTTATTTTCTAAGACTTTGTTAAGAATTTTTATTTACATTTGTATTAGTATCCTAGGGCAAATCCTACTAATTATGACAATCTTTGTGGCCTAAAACAACAGAAACTTATTCTTTAACTGTTATGGAATCCATAGCCCCAAACTCAGATATCAAGAGAAGTCCTTCCAGAGGCGCTGACCAGGAAGCTATTCCTTGCCTTTTTTGTTGCCAGCAGATGCATATTTTTTGACTTGTAGTTCAGTTCAGTCACTCAGTTGTGTCCAACTCTTTGCAACCCCATGGACTGCAGCATGCCAGGCCTCCCTGTCCATCTCTAACACCCAGAGCTTTCTCAAACTCATGTCCACTGAGCCCGTGATGCCATCCAACCATCTCATTCTCTGTCGTCCCCATCCCTTAACTGCCTTCAATCTTTCCCAGCATCAGGGTCTTTTCAGTGAGTCAGTTCTTCACATCAGGTGGCCAAACTATTGAAGTTTCACCTTCAACATCAGTCCTTCCAATGAATATTCAGGACTGACTTCCTTTAGGATGGACTGGTTGGAACTTTTGGCAGCCCAAGTAACTCTCAAGTGTCTTCTCCAACACCAAAGTTCAAAAGCATCAATTCTTCAGGGCTCAGCTTTTTTTATAGTCCAACTCTCACATCCATACATGACTACTGGAAAAAAACATAGCTTTGACTAGACAGACTTTTGTCGACAAAGTAATGTCTCTGCTTTTTAATATGCTGTCTAGGTTGGTCATCTCTTTTCTTCTAAGGAGCAAGCATCTTTTAATTTCATGCCTGCAGTAAACATCTGCAGTGATTTTGGAGCCCAAGAAAATAAAGTCTCTCAATGTTTTCATTGTTTCCCCATCTATTAAAACCAGGCTTCAGCAATACGTGAACTTTCATATGTTCAAGCTGGTTTTAGAACAGGCAGAGGAACCAGAGATCAAATTGCCAACACCTGCTGGATCACCGCAAAAGCAAGAGAATTCCAGAAAAACATCTATTTGTGCTTTATTGACTATGCCAAAGCCTTTGACTGTGTGGATCACAATAAACTGTGGAAAATTCTGAAACAGATGGGAATACCAGACCACCTGACCTGCCTCTTGAAAAACCTGTATGCAGGTCAGGAAGCAACAGTTAGAACTGGACACGGAACAAGACTGGTTCCAAATAGGAAAAGGAGTACGTCAAGGCTGTATATTGTCACCCTACTTATTTAACATCTATGCAGAGTACATCATGAGAAATGCTGGACTGGAAGAAGCACAAGCTGGAATCAAGATTGCCAGGAGAAATATCAATAACCTCAGATATGCAGATGATACCACCGTTATGGCAGAAAATGAAAAGGAGCTAGAGCCTCTTGATGAAGGTGAAAGAGGAGAGTGAAAAAGTTGGCTTAAATCTCAACATTCAGAAAACAAAGATCATGGCATCTGGTCCCATCACTTCATGGCAAATAGATGGGGAAACAGTGGAAACAGTGGCTGACTTTATTTTTCTGGGCTCCAAAATCACTGCAGATGGTGACTGCAGCCATGAAATTAAAAGATGCTTACTCCTTGGAAGGAAAGTTACGAGCAACCTAGACAGCATATTGAAAAGCAGAGACATTACTTTGCCAACAAAGGTCCATCTAGTCAAGGCTATGGTTTTTCCAGTAGTTATGTATGGATGCGAGAGTTGGGCTATAAAGAAACCTGAGTGCTGAAGAACTGATGCTTTTGAACTGTGGTGTTGGAGAAGACTCTTCGGAGTCCCTTGGACTGCAAGGAGATCCAACCAGTCCATCCTAAAGGAAATCAGTCTTGAATATTCATTAGAAGGACTGATGCTAAGGCTGAAACTCCAGTACTTTGGCTACTTGATGCAAAGAGCTGACTCATTTGAAAAGACCCTGATGTTGGGAAAGATTGAGTGCAGGAGAAGGAGACGACAGAGGATGAGATGGTTGGATGGCATCACCGACTCAATGGACATGGGTTTGAGTGAACTTCAGGAGTTGGTGATGGACAGAGAAGCTTGGCATGCTCTGGTCATGGGGTTCGAAGAGTTGGACATGACAGAGTGACTGAACTGAACTGAACTATTTGCCATGAAGTGATGGGACCAGATGTCATGATCTTAGTTTTTAATGTTGAGTTTTAAGCCAGCTTTTTCACTTTACCTTTTTGCATTCAGTTGCATCACCCTAGTCTTGGCTACCATCTCCACATCACTTTCTCCAATATGCATATATAAAACCTCTCTGTATTCTTTAATAGATATTTGCAATGGCATTTAGGACTTACCCAAATAATTCAGAATAAGCACCTCTTCTTAAAATCATTAACTCAATCACACCTTTTTTTCAAACAAGGTAACATTCGTCTTTTGCCAAATAAGGTGATTTTACATATAAAGATAGAATCAATTTATATTAATGAATTGAATTAAATATTTTATAGATGAGATATACTGACTATTTTCAGTGTCTGATAATGGAAATGGCTCCCATGGACCTTCAAAATAAAAATAATAACAGCAGCTTTTAGATAAAACTTTTATGTTGAGGCAGGATATAGATGGAACCCAGTTTGAAGAGCTGGAGTTTCTCCCCTGTGGACAGATACTCCAAAACAGCAGAAGTGAGAGAAAAGCTAAACCATGCCCAGATAAGAGGTAAAAGACCACATATTCCTCATTTTTGAAGTCATGGATACCTTCTCATCTACACAAGTGGAAGATCAAGAAGATCAAGAAGGGAGATCAAGAAGGGAGGGGGAATCACCTCAGAGTGATGTCAACCTACCCATAGGCCTCATACCCATCTTGGCTAAGAGATGCTCATGCTCACATGGGAGGACCTTGAGATAAACCAAATATGGACCCAGAATGAGGCAAAGAAGATGACTGGCCAAAGGAAACGCCAGAAGAAATGACCCATAAAACTGATTCAGACTACCATGAGGGTGTGACTCTCTGTCTGAGCCACTTGTGTTTATCCACACATACTCTGTTTTCTCCCAATAAACACTTTGTTTCACTATTTTCCATCTCTATGTTTAAATTCATTTCTACACAGCTGATAGGCCAGAGCTTTGTCACTGGCCACTGTCCCTGGTGGACTAGTGGCTAGGATTCAGTGCTCTCACTGGCACTGTCTGACCTCAATTTCTGGCCAGGAAGTGAAACCCTTCTGCAAGCCACTGCAGGCTGAGGCCACCCAAGATCAATATTATGCATCTATGTTGTTGCATTTAAATGGATATTCTTATGAGTATAAAGAATGCAAATAATCTCTGCTATTCCATTATGCAAAAAATGTCCTAAAATGTGAAATAAATATAAATTACACAGAGTAAACTTTTAGTAGAAAGAATAATGTTATAGGGCATGAATAAAATTTTCCGATTGTAAATTATTATTGACATGCCCAAATAATTTTTTCAAGCCAATAGGTCAACATTTTAATCTTACTTTTATTATGATACTTTCTTTAAATCTTGACTTCCAAAGATATATAAAGAAAAGTAGAATCTGATATCCCAAAAATTATCATATAAAATAAGACTATATTTATGTTCAAGTAAACACTAGGATGGAGAAGGCAGTGGCACCCCACTCCAGTACTCTTGCCTGGAGAATCCCATGGATGGAGGAGCCTGAAGGCTACAGTCCACGGGGTCGCTGAGGGTCGGACATGACTGAGCGACTTCACTTTCACTTTTCACTTTCATGCGTTGGAGAAGGAAATGGCAACCCACTCCAGTGTTCTTGCCTGGAGAATCCCAGGGATGTGGGAGCCTGGTGATCTGCCGTCTATGGGGTCACACAGAGTCAGACACGACTGAAGTGACTTAGCAGCAGCAGCAGCAAACACTAGAATACAAGTCCCTTTAAATTGAGTTTGCATTAAATCACTCTGCCTTCAAGTCAATAGAAACTGTATTTGACAAGGTTTCATTATTAGTATTATTAATACCTATTAGGTAATGGTCACTCCTAAGAGTATCATTCAAATACTTGTGTGTGGTTTCCTCAATGTGTACAGATTTATTTGTACAATAAAAGTCTTTGTCACTTTTATCTAA
>SJYQ01000767.1:471964-485098 GCA_006410935.1 Redunca redunca | reverse complement strand
GTAGTGATCAAAGAGCCTTAAATCAAAAGGTTTCTCTCATTTTTCAATTAAATTATATTTAAAAATAAATATAATATTATTCATAATTAGGCCTTTTTTGTTGTTGGCCTAAATAAGTTAAAATTCCTACTCAAAGACCATGCACCTTCATTGGTATGATTTCTGGAAACACCGTGCACTTTTTTCATATAAGAAATCTTGATATTCTGCTCTTAATTTTAGCAAAACGTTTAGGACAGGATCTTATTTTAATGAAAAAAATGACTTTTTAGACTTCTTTCATGATCAACTGAGATCCCTGTTGCAACCACTTACCAAAACTACACTTAAAAGCAAAGAATCACAAGTTGTGGATCATCTTCATCAAAGTGCAGAAATAAGACATTTTGTGAAAACTGGGTATTTTTCAACTTGTGCAAAGAGTATCAAAACTTTCTAATCAGTGTTTTTTGAGGATTTGTTTGTTTTCACACACACAAAAAACACATAAAACTTGAAAATAATTGGCCTTACAAAATAAGATTTTTTTTTTTTTGACAGAGCAATCACACGTATAACAGATGACCTGATTGTTCCACAATGTCAGTAGGCTCATCCAATTTTATATTGAAGGGATCTGCTATATTTTTTCATAGGATGCTTCAAAATTCTATGATAATAATAATTTCATGATAAAAATTTATTTACAGAGGTATCACTTTAAAATTCATTTTCTGTCCTGAGGCAAATGTGACCACTTTGGTCCAGATCAACTTGACCATTTTAAATTACAGGGTTTCAGCATCCACTGTCTCAAGGAGCAGTGTTAGAAAAATTACTAAATAAAATACAATAAAACTCAAACAAAATAGAGGGAAAGTCTCTTCTGGATCCTGCTTTTAAAACCTGGGATCCAATAGGAAAACAGAAAGTATCAATGACAAAGGAAAGATTTGGTAAAATCATGAGCTGAAGTTGAATATGAAAACCCTCCCCCTCCCCTCTTAGAGAGTTTTACATACAGGTGAGGAGATCCAACCAGTCCATTTTGAAGGAGATCAGCCCTGGGATTTCTTTGGAAGGAATGATGCTAAAGCTGAAACTCCAATACTTCGGCCACCTCATGCAAGGAGTTGACTCATTGGAAAAGACTCTGATGCTGGGAGGGATTGGGGGCAGGAGGAGAAGGGGACGACGGAGGATGAGATGGCTGGATGGCATCACTGACTCGATGGACGTGAGTCTGAGTGAACTCCGGGAGTTGGTGATGGACAGGGAGGCTTGGCATGCTGCGATTCATGGGGTCGCAAAGAGTCAGACATGACTGAGTGACTGAACTGAATTGAACTGAGATGTTTTTCTGGAACTCTATTGATTTTTCGATGATCCAACGGATGTTGGCAATTTGATCTCTGGTTCCTCGGCCTTTTCCAAATCCAGCTTGAACATCCAGAAGCTTATAGTTCACATACTGTTGATCCTAGTTTGGAGAATTTTGAGCATTACTTTGCTAGCATGTGAGATGAGTGCAATTGTGCAGTATTTTGTGCATTCTTTGGCATTGCCTTTCTTTGGGATTGGAATGAAAACTCACCTTTTCCTGTCCTGTGGCCATTGCTGAGTATTCCAAATTTGCAGGCATATTGATTGTAGCACTTTCAAAGTGTCATCTTTTAGGATTTGAAATAGCTCAACTGGGATTCCATCACCTCCACTAGCTTTGTTCATAGCGATACTTCTTAAGGTCCACTTGACTTCACATTCCAGGATGTTTGGCTCTAGGTCAGTGATCACAGCTTTGTGACTATCTGGGTCATGAAGATCTTTTTTGTACAGTTCTTCTGTGTATTCTTGCCACATTTTCTTAATATCTTCTGCTTCTGTTAGGTTCATTCCATTTCTGTCCTTTATTGTGCCCATCTTTCCATGAAAAATATTCCCTTGGTATCTCTAATTTTCTTGAAGACATCTTTGGTCTTTCCCATTCTATCATTTTCCTCTATTTCCTTGCCTTGATCACTGAGGGAGGAAATTGTTAGCCTTAATGGATGTGTTATCTTGAATATGGTGATGGGTGAATATATATATGCTAAAATTGATCAAATTATATACTTTATGTATGTGCTGTTTATCATATGGCATCACTCCAATAAAGGTTTTTTAAAAAAAAAACAAACCAAATAGGAGAGTTAATGTCTACGTTGTCAGAATGGTAAAGTCTTCTGAAGGCCTGAAATTTTTATTGCCACATTTAAATTTTTTCCATCACTTTGGAATCTTGGTTTTATGCTCATTTTTTTAATTGCATAAAAATGTTCCTTATAATCTCTATTCATATGAGCTTGCAGCACAATTAAATGTAATATGCAAACCAAATTACAGCAAGAACTGAAAGATTTTGTCAATATCACAACATAAAACACAAAATGCAAGCATGTATAAAAGGTGTTAATTGGTTTTTGGAAAATACTTTTATGAAAATAACCTCAGTGCTTTATTTTATCAAGATTATAGAATTACAAACATATACAGTTATATCAGGATGCAGTATGTTGTTAATTTATATCTTAACATTATCAAATATGTTTATGCCCTAATTTAACCAGCCTAAAGGGATTTTCTAGCACTGTTTCTTTTTTCCCACATTAATATATGTAAATATACATTTAGAATTTTGTTAAAATCAAAATTTTGCACATAAAGCAAAACACAGTAGTAATTTCCTAAATGAAACTCTAAAGAATATGTCACATGACTCTCTTGAAATGAATGACCAGATCACTGAGAGCTATCAGGACTTCCCTGTTGGCTCAAACTGTAAAGCATCTGCTTAAAATAAAGGAGACCTGGGTTCAATCCCTGGGTTGGGAAGATACCCTGAAGGAGTACATGGCAATCCAGTTTAGTATTCTTGCCTAGAGAATTCCATGGACAGAGAAGCCTGGTGGGCTACAGTCCATGGGATCCCAGAAAGTTGGATACAACTGAGTGATTTTTCACAAGTACAGGGACATTGGAATATACTACCAAAAACCTTCCTGACAGTAAAAACTGTGTGATTTCTTTTAATGCCAGGTGATATTTCTGGAGCTATAAGAAGCATTTACTATTAATGTAACGGTTATTTTGTCAAAGTTACTTTGCTTAGTAAACAATAAAGAACCAAAACTCTGCCTTTTAAAAATAAATATAGCTTCATAAGCTCTGGGGGATTTGAATGGAAAACATTTTTCCTAAACTTCTTTAATAAAATGTATTAATATCAGAAATACTTTACTATCATGCTTCATGCTTGGCTGCTCAGTCATGTCAGACTCTGCAACCCCATGGACTGTAGCCTGCCAGACTTCTCTGTCCACAGGATTCTCCAGGCAAGAATACTGGAGTGGGTTGCCACTTCATCCTGCAGGGGATCTTCCCCACCCAGGGATCAAACCCATGTCTCTTGAGTTTTCTGCACTGACAGGCGAATTCTTTACCACTGAGGCACCTGGGAATCCCTGCTCACTATCAGGAATCCTATTATGTGTCAAACATTGTTCTAAGTGCTATCCAGATACTAATTCTCCCAATCCTCATAAAAACTCTAAGAGGTAGCTAATACTGCTGTTCTACTTTTAACAAATACAAAAATTTTGGATCAGGGAGTTGAGGTTGTTATGAATTAAATTGTGTCTCACCACAGTTCATATGTTGAAGTCCTAACCCCCAATACCTCAGAATGTGACTTTATTTAGAAATAGGGTTGTTACAGAAGTAATTAGTTCATTTGATATGGTGCTGTACTGGAGTAGGGGAAGCCCCTAATTCAATACGACTGATATATTTGTAAAAGGGGAAATTGGAAGAAAGACACACACACACAAGAGGGATGCCATGTGAAGATGAAGGCGAAGATCTGGGTGCTGTCACAGAAGCTAAGGGATGCCAAAGATTGCCAGCAAACCAGCAGAACATAGGAGACAGGCATGCAGCAGATTAGCCTTCACAGGTCTCAGAAGGAACTAACTCTAGCAACACTTTAATCTCAGACAGTTATTTCCAAAAACCCCAAGACAATAAATTTCTATTGTTTAATCCTCCCAGTTTGTGGTACTTTGTTGTAACAGCTCTGGTAAATTTATACAGGGATAGAATCCAGATATCTTGTTCCAGAGTATGCATTATGTTATATATTCCCAGCAAGTATTAATTACACTAATTCTACATCAGAAAGGAGATATAGATTTTCAGAGGGGACAGATCAAAGGGAGTAAACTGTGGAGCTGGTGGTAGGGAGTCCAAGTGTGCTAAATGAAGAAGTAGCTGGAGGCTTCATGTAAATTGGAGATGGAGTAGGAAGAAGGAGGGGAAGGAGAGCCTAGTGGGAAGTAAGGAAGATTGCACTGAGAGGAAATTAACTTAAAGAAACTTCACTTGTTTTTGTACCTAAATCCTGGTGTGAAAAGTCCAAGAAACGGGTGAAAAAACAATATTCACTGCAAAACCAAGAGGATGACTAGAATTACAGCAAATTGCCTCTGTCACAGAGTAGCTCTCATAAATAACCTCAAGTATGTCTGGTTTAAAATTTCAGGCCAGTTGACCTGAAAAAGTGAAATGACTTCTTTGAATACTCTACATTCAGAAAATAACTTGTTTTAGGAAATTCTGATGGGTCAAAAACAAACAAACAAAAAAAAGTCCAAAAAAACTACTGTTAACGGTTAGTATTGCCAAAAAGAAATATAAAACTAATACAGCTCTTTTGTTGCTTTGTTTGTTGTTTGTTTTCTTTTGGTCGAAGACCTATTTTATTTTCTGGGAAGTGCTTGGGAGCTTTTCCTTGCAGGATAAACCAATATCCAGTCTCAGCATTTACCGGCACAACTCTGAAAGGGACTCAGGTAACTAAGCTTCTCTGGTTTCACAGCATTGAACTCTAGAAAGTTCTTCCAGCAGGCAGAACCACAGTGGGAGAGATTAGGAATGATGACTAAGGATGTTGCTCATGGGCTATAATGTTGTGCAGTGTTGAGTCCTAGCTGGATTAATGAAGTACACAGAGCCTAGTTCAGGTGGTCGCCACCACACGACTGAATGAAGATACATCATGGACTACTCTAGCCTTATGAATCTAATGCTGGTGGGATCTGGCAGGAAATCGTTATGCTCCTAACTGTTCTGGGTAGCCTTTACATACCGAGACATTATCATTGAAAGTATGCATTTGTTGGTAAAAAGTCTGGAGTACAAGAAGCTCTTCCCTCTCTCAGAATGTTGTTGCTTTCTATGCTGCACATTCTATTATAAGATCAATCCTTCCTTTCACAACTCGAAATTCAGTAAAAACTTTTTCTCACTTTTCCATTCCAGTTTAACGTTAACATTTATCCACATAGTTGTAATGTAGTCTTTTATCCATGATGTAGTGAAATTTTACCACGTTTTATCTATTTATCATTCTATCTATCTAACTGTTGTCTTTTATTCTCCTTGATGTTTAGTGAAGTCTTTCAATTTGAGAATAAATATTATCTTCACCTATAGAAAATTTTTATATTATATTTTTGAATATTGCCTCTATTTCTCCTTTTGGAATTGCTCTTAGACTGGATTTATCCTTTTCAAATCTTTCTGTATACACCCTCTATATTTTAGGCTTGAAATATTTCCCATCTGTTTGATTTTTTTAAGCATGGGAATTTCCTGGTTTCCATTTTTCAGTTTGCTAATTAGCTCTTCAGATGAACTTATTTTATTATCATTCAGTCTTAATTTAGTTGTTTTTTTCTTATAGATTTTTTTCTTTCCAAGGTTTCTAATTAAATTNTTTTTCATATATTAAACACACTTTTTTACTCCTTTAAATATATTATATTTTTGCTTTTCTGTGTCTATTCTCATGTTTCATAAGATATTACTTCTGCTTACTGAATTTAGTGTCACTATTTCACTGCATTATGTTTTTAAAAACTGGTGATTTTGGTTTATCTTTCTGAGATTCTTCAATGGTGGTCCTGTGATTACAACTTTTTTAGTGTCATAAGATATTCTAAGCTTTAAGAATTGTGAATTAGTTCCAAGTCAAAATACCTACTATATACTTTCTTCTTTGAATATAAGTAGACATTATTCATTAATGTTATCAACCATGTTGATTTTATTCTTCACATTTGAAAATCAATTTCTTTGAAAAGGAGCATAAAGCAAACATAGAAGTCATTTACTTATGTTTGCAGAGCTTTGGCAAGATGAATGAAGGAAAATAGCACAAAGTCACACATAAAGGTTAAGAAACAGGCAGGGTTTACTGGTGACTGTCTCAGGTCAGTTTCTCCAGAAGCAGAGTTTGAGATGAAGATTCTGGTATTTGAGAGTGTGCTTTCAGAAGAATGGGAGAAAAAGAAGCTGAATAGGACATGGAGAGAAAGTTAAAAAAGAATGTGGTCGTCACTGGAGATGAGATTCATCCTGGTGCCATGGGGATCTCTGAAACATGTTAAAACTCAGAATTTCTCCTAACTTGAGGCAAGAGGGATGACCTTCTGTACCCTATGCCATTCATTCATTAGCCTCTTGCTGACCTAGCATAATTATTTCAGAGAAGGCAATGGCACCCCACTCCAGTACTCTTGCAGGAAAATCCCATGGATGGAGGAGGCTGGTAGGCTGCAGTCCATGGGGTCGCTAAGAGTCGGACATGACTGGGCAACTTCAATTTCACTTTTCACTTTCACTTTTCATTTTCAGGCATTGAAGGAAGAAATGGCAACCCGCTCCAGTGTTCTTGCCTGGAGAATCCCAGGGACAGTGGAGCCTGATGGGCTGCCATCTATGGGGTCGCACAGAGTCAGACACGACTCAAGTGACTTAGCAGCAGCAGCAGCAGCAGCAGCATAATTATTTATCCAGCCAAGACATTTCTCTATAAAGGATTCAGCTGTGAATTTTCTGTAAGCATCATTCAGTTGGAAAGTTCATGAATTTTACAGGCTAGTTGTTACACTAGTAGCAGCTTGAAATCAGCCATGATGAAAGATTTTACATAATAGAAATTGGCAAATATTACAAGTCAGAGATTTTTTTTTTTCCAGAGAGCCATTTTACCTGCACCCAACTGATATGGTGGAGGAATAAAATGGCCCTTGATAGGGATTAGGGTGGTGCATGAAAAACAACCTACAATTCACTCCTGGCACTACTCAGGTTTACTTCTTTCATTTCCCAGGAGTCTAGTTGGTCGACCATATTCTGATAAAACATTAAGGAAAGCTTTCTGAGATAAAATACAGGTGCTACTTCAGGTTTTGGTCATGAAGCTTAACTGATATTAATTTTCTCTCTTTAACATACACTCAAGATTTCCTTTACTTTATATAGCACTTCTTTCTGTGTGGTTAGGTGGCCTGTCTGGTCATCATGCTCTGATGAGGATACGGTTGCTTTATTTGCTTATTTACAGTTAAAATTGGACACAGGAATAATAAGAGATGCTCTAGTAGATTACCTGGATACTAAACATGTATCTCCAAACCCCCATTAAATAGCATCAATCCTTCCTCTGGACCACTGGCAAATTCTTTGTGCTGTTTGATCTACTGAAACTAGTTTACCAAAGAATAGAAGTTTTAACTGCATGTTTATGGGAACTCTTAATTGTGTCCCCTGGCAGAACCCAGGATCTCTAGGTAACAGTGCTGAAATTCATGGGGTCAGGAGATATAAACATCACACATAAGTCACTGGGAGTGATGGTAAAAGGGACCATTCCTACATCCACTCCTTATAGTCTACCTATTGATGACATGCCATCCAACAATATATAATGGCTTTTGTTGAAAATATGTCGCAGTCTATGGAGTGTCCAGACCATCTAGGTCCTTTTGAATTACATAATAACAGGGAGCAAGAGAATGAAAATAGCTTCAGACAAGACTACTGTCAATCTCACGTAAATACAAGTTATTTCCGATACTCCTTCTAGATGGGTAATGAAATGATAGAATTTTTCAGATCAGTAGTTTCACTACTTACACAAGACCACACTAATAAAGATACCACATGAAGCACAGCAAGAAAAATTGGGGCTTCTACTTGGTTATGGTAGTCCATTTTCTTCTGCCATTTCACTTTAGTCTTCACCTGACAAGAGAATTAAATGTAAATGTAAGAGGAACATTAGCCCTGAATCTTTAAGTATTCATGTAGCATCAGTTAGAGTTTGTGAGTGGCATTAATCATTGCCATTCTTTCTAAGATCGGATACTACTTTTATTTACCATCTTGGGGAGAGGGGACAATTTCAGGGGCTTTCATTTTGGTTTTCCTACTGCAATGGATCTTATTCTACTGGACAACCAATTTGTAAGAGTTTTATAATTGCTAATTATTTCCACTGTGGTTAGTATAATTAGGAATCCAAAAGATAACTACACAGACTTTGGATCTAGGACTCCATTTATAAAGAGATCTCCAGTGCCCTGTTGATCTTGGAGAAAATGATGCCTTCTCTAACCAACCTTAGGTACCCAAATACCATTCATATCCTGTTGCCCACCTTGTTTCTAATAGGCAAATGCTACCATCAGATTTGGTCTAATCTAGGATCCTATTTTTTTTCCACTGTCATTGTGGGGTCCAGTTTTATAACAGCAACTCCTACCTTCAGGCCTATCTTACCAAATATAGCTGCCATACACTTTTGGTTATTTCACAAAGTGAGAAATATAAACAGCCCATGGTTATCTAGCACTGCTACTTTTCCAAATATGTTTATTTTATTACCTTCCTCCAGTCTTCCTTCTCAGGCTATTCTGGAATCTCTATTTATATACCCAACAGTTTTTATAAATTCATTATAAATGGAAATGAAGGTTTATCCTGAGGAGGACAGGCATTGTCTTCTAAGTCATCTGCATTGAAGGCCTTTCATAATAGTCAAAAATCAATGCAGGGGAGGTATAATCACTTCTCCAACTGATAAAATGAACATTTCTATAGACCTAGAGTTCAGGAAAATCTGGGAACTCAATATTACTTGTTTGAAAATTAAAATACTGTGTGTCTCCATGAAATACACAGTCACCAAACATCAACAGCTTTGCTTTCCATGTGATTAAGACCTTTTCCCAATTGTAGAAGGCTTTTGGGAACCATACTACTCTCATGATACTTCATGAATCTTCATCATGTATGCTAAGCCTGATACAGTTGACAGCGTGTGCAATTGAGGACAGTAGAGCTTCCTTTTAAATCTATAGACAGTGCATGTTTTGCAGTACTCCAGGTGCCAGCACTCAATGAAACATTGACTAAACAAACAAACCACAAATCTTGGAAGAAAAATCATGGTAGAAATATTATTAGGAATATTACATTAATCTTAAATAAAAATTTTCAGGTTTTTTGTTGTTGTATCTTCAAAGTTTTGATACATTTCCAATAAATCGAAGGATGTTTTCCTCAACTTCACCATCTAACTTCACAGTTTTGTCAAATCCACATAACTTTGTATAGGTGAGAGTGTTCAATTCTCAGTGTAACTCTTCTTAACCTTTATATGTTTTTCCCCTTAAAACTAGTGTTATAAAAGACTGATTACAGAAGGCAATAGATGATTTCTATTTTAACTTTATTAAGTCAATACCAAGTAGAGACGAGTTATGATGTCTGACTTGTAGCCCTCCAAAGACAAGCTCAATCCAAAATCTTTAACATGACCTCTTCTTTAAAACCAAGTATCTGTCCTATTCTTACATGAAATTGAATAACATTGAAGCTGTTCTAGAATCAGTGTCTTGCTTTAGTCTCCATGGTTTCTGAATTCTGTCCTGATTCTAGTAAAACAAGAATATCTCAACCACTGTTATTCTCATGGGAGAATGGCATTGAAACATGTATACTATCACGTAAGAAACGAATCGCCAGTCTATGTTGGATGCAGGATGCAGGATGCTTGGGGCCGGTGCATGGGGAGGACCCAGAGAGATGTTATGGGGTGGGAGGTGGGAGGGGATTCATGTTTGGGAACGCATGTACACTCGTAGTGGATTCATGTCAATGTATGGCAAAACCAATACAGTATTGTAAAGTAAACTAAAGTTAAAATAAAAATTAAAAAAAAAAAAAAAAAGAATCCCAGTCTGGTTGGTCACTCAGTCGTGTCCGACTCTTTGCGACCCCATGGACTGCAGCACGCCAGGCTTCCCTGTCCATCATCAACTCCCAGAGTCTACTCAAACTCGTGTCCATTGAGTCGGTGATGCTATCCAACCATCTCATCCTCTGTCATCCCCTTCTTCTCCTGCCTTCAATCTTTCCCAGCATCAGAGTCTTTTCAAATGCGTCACTTCTTTGTATCAGGCAGCCAAAGCACTGGAGTTTCAGCTTCAGCATCAGTCCTTCCAATGAATATTCAGGACTGATTTCCTTTAGTATTGACTGGTTGGATCTCCTTTCAGTCTATTAACTATTTACACACTTTAGTAGTTTATAAAAACTCATTTAGTATTTTTCAAGTTTTATTCCATAGACTAGTTTCCCCACAGAGTGATAGTGGTTTTACTGTTCTTGTCTTTTAAAACATGATTTCCAAGAGTAATTTTGGGGGATATGATTGCCTTAATAAAACTACTTCTGTTTTATTTTTATTGCAGCAACTATCAAAGTATTACTATGACAAAGAATAGAAAGAAATGCATTACCTATTTCTTTCTTTAACTAAAGAAATTAAACTTTCTTGGACACACAGCATGTAATGGTTTAATCGTGAATAATGGAGAATAGTATCTATACTAGCAAATTGTTTAGTCTTAAATTGTAGCTGTACTGTAAATTCTCTGATTACTTATAAGGCCTTCTCCCACAGGAAGAAAAAGAATTCTTATTGAGTGTAATTTAAAAGCTGCCTCTCCTAGCAGAAAAAAAAGAGGAATTATGACCAGCTAAATTTACTTAAACTGTTCTAAGTACTTCTATGGCATTGCCTATGGAGGGAAATTTTAAATTCAGAAATATAATTGTACCAATACTCACCTTTTTCTGACCTTCTATTTCTCACTTTATATAATATAAAAAGTTTATATAATGCCACATCTGCTCAATCAAATAATAACTTTTAAGCACACCCATGCATGATTTTAAAATAAAGCATATATGAGTGCTCTAAATAACTCTTTGTAGTAGCTCTGAATATTGAGGAATTAGCTTGTATATTTCAATTGCCAAAGAAAAATGAAAAAATAACAATGAAATTAAATTTTCTAGATGGGAAATCTTACGTGTGAAAATATCTTCAAATATGAAATAAATTAAATTCTCATTTAGAATGGTCTAATCTATAAATAAAAGTGCTTTTCAGAATTAAGCCATAATAAAGAAATTAATATATATATTATGGAATATGATGTGTTATAGCTAATATTTATTCATGACCAAGTTTTCTGTATTGGACCACACATAGAGAAAATGAGCTTGTTTATTTTAAGACTATTAGCACATAGATACCAATTATTCACTGAAGCCATGTAGAAATGCATGATTTATGAGAACTGGTTTCAAATATTTCCATATACTGATTCCATAAGTGAACAGAATGTGGATGGTGGGAGTATTTCAGTCCCACAGGAAATGAAGGAAATAAGGAGAAAAGCATGATCAAAATAAAAAGCATCCATCATACTAAACTGGTAAAATTCACATCTGTTAGATAAAATAACCTCTAATATATATATTTATCCAAAGGGTGGGGGTATGACTGCAGATGAGAAATCCACAATAGTGGTCAGACAACACTAAATAGAGGTGATAAGGTTTTTTTATTTCCCAAACCTTGACCAAATACCTCATGTGCTCTACTTTTTTCTTTAACTTAGAGTTTGCATGAGAAGACCTTTGCTGAGTTTCTGATCAAAATAATACTTAATGCACTCTACATTATTGAAATCTAGTGGTTACTCTGAGACATTTTCAAACCTATGAGCTAACAAAATAGAGGCAAGATACTCCTGTATGGCCTGTTGTAATAAGAGTGTAAAGCAGCCTCCAATGGCTTGGTTTTCTAAGATAGTGTTGGCTTTCCTCTCATGCCATCCTGCATTCATCTCTCTGTCAACAGGCTCTGATAGAACGTTTAGACTATTATCAGTATTCAACTATATTTCTCATTGATTCAAAATTACACAGTAATTTAAATTGATTATAATCTTGTGAACATTATAATATTTGTCCCAAACTTGTATAACTAAATAAAAGCTATTTTTCTCTCTCTCCACCCCTGTTTATTTTTATGGGTTTATAAAATAACAATCGATGTGATGTGGGGGTTGTACATTGACAGGGAAAATAGTGTATTCCAATATATTATTTTAATTTGATATTCCTTAAAGCCAAACTTTTGCCAGGCATTCATGAGCTTGGATAACTTTGTACTATGAAGTAAATGATGGGTTTCCAATAAAAGTGTAAATGTGAAGCTCTGTTATAAAATAGGGTATATATTTGGTGATAAAGATAAAACATGTGCTAAGTATTGATAGAAATTTAGCTTTTTCAAAGTGAATTAAGTGAAAAGTATTCAGTTTATTCAGAAAATTTGGCTTCAAATCCCAGTCATCTATTGGATATGAGTCTTCAGCAAACCACTAACCTGTCTGTGGTTAAATTTAGCTATCTACAAAAATGAAGATAATATATTTGCCTGACTTGCTTTTCTGTGCTCAGTAGAGAAAATAAATGCAAAATCACTCAGTATATTCTAAAAAATAATAAGCTACAACTAGTTATGGGCTTTGATTAATGCTTTAGATGAACTAGTTCTATAGTTTTCTTGTGCAAAAATTCTGAGATGCATTAAAAAAATTGACATGATAAGTGAAATGAATCTACATATTTATCACAGAGAATGTCTCAATAAATCAATGACAAGTGGGAAATGATAGAGTCTATTTCACTGGGACAATTTCCTTCAGACTATTGATTTTTAAAGTAATAAATTACTCCTTAGACACAAGATGGAGTTAAAACTTTGGAATCTCCCTAATTGCATAAGCATAGCAGGTTCCTGAGGGTGATTTAGTTAGTAGACATAATTTTAAATTCATTTTACTTCATTTAGGAAAATTCTGAAAACTTGTACTATTTTTCCAACAAATTTCTAGACAAAATTGTTGGGGA
>SJYQ01000767.1:460145-471371 GCA_006410935.1 Redunca redunca | reverse complement strand
GTATGTCAGCATGTATGAATCATTTTAAAGTATTAAAATTCAATTCAGCATGAAAAAACAGAATAAAATTATTCTATATTGATTCTCCAGTTTCACAAGACTGTAGCTTCATTTTTAGACTCCCTTCTAGCTTGCATTATCCTTACACAACCAGCAGCCTTAAGTTGCTGTATCTACATTTTTTCAAACTTTCTCACAACTGAGTTGTCAGTAATCAATTTAATTTCAATGATAAAGTACATGTGCTTTATTATTGTTGTTTTCTTTTCAATCAAAGAAGAAAGATTAAATATACTCTCAATACTTTGGCCACCTGATGCAAAGAACTGACTCAATGGAAAAGACCATGATGCTGGGAAAGATTGAAGGCAGGAAGAGAAGGGGATGACAGAGGATGAGATGGTTGGAGGGCATCCCCAACTCGATGGATATGAATTTGAGCAAGCTCCATGAGTTGGTGATGGACAGGGAAGCCTGGTATCCTGCAGTCCATGAGGTCTCAAAAAGTTGGACATGACCGAGTGACTGAACTAATTGACTCAGTGTGATTTTATCTACCCACAACCTTGTAGTTCCATTACAAGTCAGTATGCTAGAACATTGGAGAAGGAAATGGCAACCCACTCCAGTACTCTTGCCTGAAAAATTCTATGGATGGAGGAGCCTGGTAAGCTAGAGTCCATGGGGCTGCAAAGAGTTGGACACGACTGAGCAACTTAACTTTCTTTCTTTCACTTTCTTTATGCTAGAACATATCTGTGCATAAGTGCAAAAATGTGGTATTGATCTTAAAATATAAGGAACTGAATATATCCACCCTCTTTGATTTGTGTGAGATGTTAATATTGCAAACTGCCTACTTCCTATCTGCTCAATACAGAATCCTATATAGATAGAAACACTTCTGAGTTCATTGAGTTAAGTTGAAGAATATTGTAGAGGAATTCTATTATTAGTTGAGAGATCTGTCTCTTTGTGACAAACAAGCTTGATTCAGGGTGTGATAATGTGACCAGCGTATCCTTCTGAAAGGCTGACTTTGTATTTGACAGAATATATCCTTCAAATGAATTGAATTGAAAACAGAACCGAAGAGAACGATGTCCCCTTCTTATTTAGCCTTGTAGTCTGCCCTCTTTATTCTTGGAAACAGGGATATTTGAGATTGTAAAAGGATAAGAGTGTATGAGTCTTTACTGAATTCAAAGGGGCATCTTTAGATTTCTAAGAATAGAAGGCTTCAACAGAAGTTCTTAGAGTACTTACTATGTGTCAGTATTCAAAACTAGCAAATTTCTACCAACTGTACCATTTTGACTTTAATGTAACATAAAAGCTGTTTTGCATGAGAAATTACTGTTGCAACCAATATTATAATTAGTATAGAAAGCAGACACATTAGATTCACATTTAGGAACAAGCTAGAGAAGATTAATTACAGTCTATTAAAATTCTAAGTTCATCATCATTTAAATTTTTTTCACTTGATGCCAGTATGTAAGGATTCCAACACATTTGTGAGATGAATCTAGCATGCCCTAATCTACCATGCTGAATCCATTCAAACTTAAGGACCCAAATGTGTTATAAAGCATAATTACTTGAGAGCTAAATCCTAAGCAAGACAGAAATCTGAATTAAAATTGGCAAGGATCACATGTAGACAGAAAATAAAATCAAGGAGAATAGATATAAATGAAGATTTGTCTTTAGTCCAAAATCACAAAATTATAAGAATCATGTTGCCTACTATAGTTTAAAGTGACTTCTTATGAATTAGTTTTAAGGCATTGAAAGGCATAGCTACTTTCAAATGTTTAAACATTCATTTTATATTAGCTGTCACTTGTCACAGTTGAGTTTCATCTTAATCTTCTAATCATGCATGCAAATGAAATGATTCTGCAAGACTATTTTAATAATATGAGTACTTGATGCCACTTTTTGATTTTTATTAGACTAATTAATATAATTGCATACAATACCATTTGTGACATAAATTCCAAGTGACAAGCTGTCATTCAAATGTAATGTGATAAAACATTTTGGTTAATCTCATCCAAAACCACAGTGTTAGATTTCAGAGCTCCATTTGCCTTTTTTAAACAACAGATCAGTGCTCTTTCACAGGTAATCATGAAAGTCTTCGATGTGAAATACAATGTTATCAAAACAAATGGGATCAAAACTGACAGTCATAAATAGTACTTCCTCATCAAGAGAGCTCTTTTGAAATAAAACTTTTGGCTAGAATTCTCAGGTTAGGTTTTGAAAATTCTGATTTGCCTTATTTTGTTTACTTGAAGAGTATGGGGGTCAAATTAAACCTAATCTATCCTTCTAAGCTAAATGTACTGCATTAAGTTAAAAAAAAAGGTGTGTGGGGGGGACTGTGACAGAACACTACATTGCTTTCTTACTTTAATACTCAGCCTAATTTATCCTGGATTAATCATAGCTGGATGATCAGCTAATTAGGAATAGTCATTATCATTTTCATAGGCTCTTTGTAGAGTATTATGTCTGAGTGATTTAATATTCATTGCTTTATGAATACACTCTTGCAAGTAAGACACTATCAGAGCCATAGGAAGATGAAAGTAAATGCCATTTCATGACCATGAAAATCACTTTATTTTTTTAACTAGAGTTTTAGATCTGAATAAGTTCATATATGTTAGAGTTAAAAGAATAAAAATCAGCTTTATTCTACAAAAACACATTTCTGTATTAATGTGTAACTTTCTGATTTTCTATATAGTTCTCACCACACATTTGTTTTTCCTGAATGTTAGGACTTTTATGCTAAATTTATCATGGATATAATTACTGGATTGACCAAAAAGTTCCTTCAGTTTTTAAGTAAAAATAAAAGATACATTTTTATAAAGAACGTTATTGAAAAATATATTGACCATTTTACTCAACTACGTTCTGCCATTTTCCAGGCAAATTTATAAGTCCATCTTCCCAAAACTTTTAATCTTTCTGATTAAAGAACTGTTCAAGGTGCTTTGTATAGTCTTCTAAAAAACTGAAATTTTTTCAATTAAAGAGAATTTTGTAAAGATCAAAATACTAATAAATGGAAATCCAAAATTGTAATGTCTGGTGAATACAGGAGATGACTCATAACTTCCCAGCTAAACTATGACAGTTTTTGCCTGGTCATCAAAGAAACAGGCAGTTTTGTATTCTCCTGATGGAAGATCATGCATATTCTGTTGACATTGTTACCAAAACGCCACTCTATGTGCCAGATGCACAGTAAGGGCAAACAATAACCTATCATCAGAATTTGGAACAGGGAAAGTTTCATTGAGGGCACTGCAAGGGGATGGATGGCTCATGCCTTAAAAAAACCCAAACTCCCCAAAAGCCTTCAGCAAAGACCTTTTATAGGAAAGATGAGGGAAGGGTGTGGATAATGATTGCAAACTTCCTGGTGTCCAATCCTTTGTTGTTGAGGTCAGGTTATGGTCAGGTGATGACGGTTCTGAAAATCTCTACCAAAAAAATGTTATTTTGTTCTGATGAAAAAGGGCAAGGTCTCAAGGTATGACTTTTACCTTCTGAGATCCAGGTCCTGACTAAAAGGAGACATATCTCAGCTGGAGGTTCCCTCAAAGCCAGGTCCTCACACCCTACCCACCTGTCATAGTTGAGGGAGCCAAGTGCCCAGGACCCAACTGCCCTCAGTGAAAGGTTGTTGCTGAACCATGAAAAGACGCCTGGATTCTTAGCATCCGGGGGAGAGGAATTCAATCGGGGCCAGAGACAAGGCTTGATCACTCAGAGCTTTTGTGTAATAAAGTTTTATTAAAGTATAAAGGAGATAGAGGAAGCTTCTAACATAGGCATCAGAAGGGGGCAGAAAGAGTACCCACTTGCTAGTGTTAGCAATGGAGTTCTATACTCTCCAACGAATCAAAAGAATGTCTGGAGGTTGTAAAGACATCACCAGACCTACTCCCATAATTTACATTTTAAGATAACAGGATTAGCCAGAGGGTTTAATCCAGAGACTATCCTCAGGCAGGATACATTTAGTACAGTTCAGTCACTTAGTCTTGTCCACCTCCTTGTGACAACATGAATCGCAGCACGCCAGGACTCCCTGTCCATCACCATCTCCCCGAGTTCACTCAACTCACGTCCATCAAGTCAGTGATGCCATCCAGCCATCTCATCCTCTGTTGTCCCCTTCTCCTCCTGCCCCCAATCCCTCCCAGCATCAGAGTCTTTTCCGATGAGTCAACACTTCGCATGAGGTGGCCAAAGTATTAGAGTTTCAGCTTTAGCATCATTCCTTCCAAAGAAATCCCAGGGCTGATCTCCTGCAGAATGGACTGCTTGGATCTCCTTGCAGTCCAAGGGACTCTCAAGAGTCTTCTCCAACACCACAGTTCAAACGCATCAATTCTTTGGCGCTCAGCCTTCTTCACAGTCCAACTCTCACATCCATACATGACCACAGGAAAAACCATAGCCTTGACTAGACAGACCTTAGTTGGCAAAGTAATGTATCCTTTTGAATATGCTATCTAGGTTGGTCATAACTTTTCTTCCAAGGAGTAAGCGTCTTTTAATTTCATGGCTGCAGTCACCATCTGCAGTGATTTTGGAGCCCAAAAAATAAAGTCTGCCACTGTTTCTACCGTTTCCCCATCTATTTCCCATGAAGTGATGGGACCGGATGCCATGGTCTTTGTTTTCTGAATGTTGAACTTTAAGCCAACTTTTTCGCTCTCCTCTTTCTCTTTCATCAAGAGGCTTTTTAGTTCCTCTTCACAATCTGCCATAAGGTGGTGTCATCTGCATATATGAGGTTATTGATATTTCTCCTGGCAATCTCGATTCAAGCTTGTGTTTCTTCCAGTCCAGTATTTCTCATGATGTACTCTGCATATAAGTTAAATAAGCAGGGCGACAACATATAGCCTTGATGTACTCCTTTTCCTATTTGGAACCAGTTTGTTGTTCCATGTCCAGTTCTAACTGTTGCTTCCTGACCTGCATACAGGTTTCTCAAGAGGCAGGTCAGGTGGTCTGGTACCCATGTCTTTCAGAATTCTTCACAGATTATTGTGATCCACACAGTCAAAGGCTTTGGCATAGTCAATAAAGCAGAAATAGATGTTTTTCTGGAACTCTCTTGCTTTTTTGATGATTCGGCAGATGTTGGCAACCAGAGATGTTGATCTCTGGTTCCTCTGCCTTTTCTAAAACCAGCTTGACCATCAGGAACTTCACAGTTCATGTATTGCTGAAGCCTGGCTTGGAGAATTTTGAGCATTACTTTACTAGCATGTGAGATGAGTACAACTGTGTGGTAGTTTGAGCATTCTTTGGCATTGCCTTTCTTTGGGATTGGAATGAAAACTGACCTTTTCCAGTCCTGTGGCCACTGCTGAGTTTTCCAAATGTGCTGGCATATTTAGTACAGCACTTCCACAGCATCATATTTCAGGATTTGAAATAGCTCAACTGGAATTCCATCACCTCCACTAGCTTTGTTCATAGTGTTGCTTTCTAAGGCCCACTTGACTTCACATTCTAGGATGTCTGGCTCTAGATGAGTGATCACACCATCGTGATTATCTGGGTCATGAAGATTTTCTTTGTACAGTTCTTCCGTGTATTCTTGCCACCTCTTCTTAATATCTTCTGCTTCTGTTAGGTCCGTACAATTTCTGTCCTTTATCGAGACCATCTTTGCATGAAATATTCCCTTGGTATCTCTAATTTTCTTGAAGAGATCTCTAGTCTTTCCCATTCTGTTCTCTTCCTCTATTTCTTTGCATTGATCACTGAGGAAGGCTTTCTTATCTCTTCTTGCTATTCTTTGGAACTCTGCATTCAGATGCTTATATCTTTCCTTGTCTCCTTTGCTTTTCACCTCTCTTCTTTTCACAGCTATTTGTAAGGCCTCCCCAGACAGCCATTTTGCTTTTTTTGCATTTCTTTTCCATGGGGATGATCTTGATCCCTGTCTCCTGTACAATGTCACGAACCTCTGTTGTGCCCAGGGTCTGAGTCCCCAAAACTGAGAGAATAAGACATCCACAGCAATGCAAAAGCATGAAGGAGTTTTATTTCTAGCTCAAGCTAGGGCTCCTGCCACATCCAATGCAGTGGAGTGGAGCAAGGAACCCCGAGCCCAGATTTACAGCAGTATTTATAGGTTCTTGTTAGAACAGAGATTTGGCAAGGGCTGATTGGCTGCAGGAGTTTCCTAGTATTTACTAATTGGCTAGTCTTTATTGGCTGCAGGGGGATGTCTTTTACGTCCTGATAAACTCAAACCAGGTTATGGGGAGTATGCTGATTAGGCAAGTCCTGGCATCCACAGGGATGACCTCACTAGGCAATGACACAGCTTTTCCCGTGAGTCCTACCTTAGTCCCTGAAGCCTATCATGGTGTTTGTTAGGTCCCAACACCTCATTCCATAGTTCATCAGGCACTCTATCAGATCTAGTCCCTTATATATTTATTTCTCACTTCCAGTGTATAATCATAAGGGATTTGATTTAGGTCATACCTGCTTGGTTTAGTGGTTTTCCCTACTTTCTTCAATTTGAGTCTGAATTTGGTAATAAGGAGTTGATGATCTGAACCACAGCCAGCTCCTGGTCTTGCTTTTGTTAACTGTATAGAGTTTCTCCATCTTTGGCTGCAAGGAATATAATCAATCTGGTTTCGGTGTTGACCATCTGGTGATGTCCATGAATCTTCTCTTGTATTGTTGGAAGAGGGTGTTTGCTATGACCAGTGCATTTTCTTGGCTAAACTCTATTAGTCTTTGCCCTGCTTCATTCTGCATTCCAAGCCCAAATTTGCCTGTTACTCCAGGTGTTTCTTGACTTCCTACTTTTGCATTCCAGTCCCCTATAATGAAAAGGACATCTTTTTTGAGAGTTAGTTCCAAAAGGTCTTGTAGGTCTTCGTAGAACCGTTCAACTTCAGCTTCTTCAGTGTTACTGGTTGGAGCATAGATTTAGATTACTGTGATACTGAATAGTTTTCCTTGGAAATGAACAGAGATCATTCTGTCATTTTTGAGATTGCATCCAAGTACTGCATTTTGGACTCTTTTGTTGACCATGATGGCTACTCCATTTCTTCTTTGGGATTCCTGACCACAGTAGTAGATATAATGGTCATCTGAGTTAAATTTACCCATTCCAGTCCATTTTAGTTTGCTGATTCCTAGAATGTCAACGTTCACTCTTGCCATCTCTTGTTTGAGCACTTCCAATTTGCCTTGATTCATGGACCTGACATTCCAGGTTCCTATGCAATATTGCTCTTTACAGCATCGTACCTTGCTTCTATTACCAGTCACATCCACAACTGGGTATTGTTTTCGCTTTGGCTTCATCCCTTCATTCTTTCTGGAGTTATTTGTCCACTGATCTCCAGTAGCATATTGGGCACCTACTGACCTGGGGAGTTCCTCTTTCAGTATCCTATCATTTTGCCTTTTCATACTGTTCATGGGGTTCTCAAGGCAAGAATACTGAAGTGGTTTGTGATTCCCTTCTCCAGTGGACCACATTCTGTCAGACCTCTCCACCATTACCAGCCCATCTTGGGTTGCCCTGCGGGCATGGCTTAGTTTCATTGAGTTAGACAAGGCTGTGGTCCTAGTGTGATTAGATTGACTAGTTTTCTGTGAGTATTGTTTCAGTGTGTCTGCCCTCTGATACCCTCTGGCAACACCTACTGTCTTACCTTGGGCGTGGGGTATCTCTCACGGGTCCAGCAAAGCCCAGCTGCTGCTCCTTACCTTGGACCAGGGGTATCTCCTCAGGGCCATCCTTCCTGACCTTCAATGTGGGATAGCTCCTCTAGGCCCTCCTGTGCACGTGCAGCCATAGCTCCTTGGAAATGAGGTTGCTCCTCCCGGCCGCCGCCCCTGGCCTCAGGCACAGGGTGGCTCCTACTGGTAGCCCCTGACTTAGGACGTGGGGTAGCTCCTCCTGGCCGCTGCCCCTGACCTCAGATTTGGGTAGCTCCTCTAGGCCATTCCTGCGCTGTCACAGCCTGGCACTCTTGGTCGCTGCCCCTGACCTCGGACTTGAGGTAACTCCTCTTGGCCACCACCCTTCGGGTATGGGGTCCTCCCAGCTTCTGCCCCTGACCTTGGATGTGGGGTAGCTCCTCTCCACTGCACTTAGTGTGCCGGTCACAGCCATATTGTTATATAATCCTAAGGAATGTAGAGGGAAAAAAAAAGTTTATCTTTTCTTCCTCCTTGAGAATTCCAGATCTCTCTCTCCTTGGGGACCCTTAGACTTCTTATCAACCTGCCTAGGAAATGACTCTCTCATCAGGCTCCTCAGGCCCCTGAAATGGCAAAGTCCAGGTCTCACACATTGGGTCCTATGAAGATGGCTGCTGCCATTAAGTCACAGAGGTGGGATTGGGGGGAAAAGGTCACTGCCCCCTCAAGGCTTAGGCCCGGGGGGTAGTGGATGGCTTTGGTCAGGGGTCTGGAGTCCAGCTGGACATAGGCTAGTTCCCTGGGCCCCCTAATAATCTTCTGGTCCAATGCCCATGAGCTGGAGAGCCCTGAGGAAAAGGCTGAAATTCTTCTCTTACCTCATTCTCTGCTTGATGACTGTCACTCCACCATTGACTCCCGGCTGAAGTGAAGGGAGCACTAATGGTCACTCAATGACAGTTGCTCACTTGGGCAGCTGACCAATGTGCAGCACTGATCAATGGCTGAGTGACCGTTAGTGGTCTTGCAACAACCATTGCCTGGTACCAGGGCAGAGCAAAAGCCATGTACTTAGGGCTGCAAATGGCAGCACTCTATTACGTAATTCCAGATGCTTTTCCTCTAGTGTTGCTTTCAGCTGGTCTAGTTGGGAGCAGTGCTTGTTGAAATTAACCATTTGGCTTTCAGAAAGGACCCCATAATAGAATACTTCCTTCCAATCCCACCATACACACAATATTACCTTCTTTGGATGAAAATCAGCCTTTGGCGTGTTTGGTGTTAGTTCATTTCACTTGCCCCAGGATCATCCTACATTATTGTACAGTATCCACTTTTCATTTCCTGTCACAATTTGCTTTAAAAATGGACATTTTTGTTATTTTTAAGTAAAAGACCACATGCGGAAATATGGTCAAGAAGGTTTTCTTCACTTATGTGAAACCCACACATCAAAGTGATTAACATAACCAAGCTGATTAAAATAATTTTCAATATTTAATTTGGATGTTTTGAGTATGTAGCTCTCCCCCACATGGTATAACCATGATTGTTCTCAATTAATGTCTTAATTCAGTGGTTATCAATTTCAAATGGCCTAGCTGACTGTGGTGCAACATCCAATGAAAAATCTCTAGCATGAAATTTTGAAAACCACTTTTGACATTTTTGATCAATCACAGCACCTTCTCCATTCACTGAACAAATCGTGTGTTGTGTTTCAGTTGCATTTTTACCTTTCTTGAAATAATAAAACATAATATGCTGAAAATGCTGATTTTTTTCTTCCATCCTCAATATTACAATGGCTAAACAAAAGTTCATCAAGTTTGAAAAGTGCTTTTCAAATGCACTCTGATATGGCAACTGTCACAAGATAATCTAAGCAAACTGTTTCTAATAAAGTTAAAGATGACTAAGCACTAGTAGGGGCCTTCGTAGGTGGCACTAGTGGTAAAGAACCTACCTGTCAATGCAGGAGACTTAAGAGATGCAGGTTTTATCCCTGGGTCAGGAAGAACACATGGAGGAGGGCAGGGCCACCCACTCCAGTATTCTTGGCTGAATACTGAATCCATTCCAGAATCCCCATGGACAGAGGAGCCTGGTGGGCTACAGCCCATACAGTCTCACAGAATCAGACACAACTGAAACAACTTAGCATGCATGCATGCATGCAAGCACTACTAGAGCCATCTTATGGAAATATTCCAAAGGAAATTTTTGGTGAACCCAATATGTTATTGAAGAAATAATTTTAAGTGTTATAAAAATTTAGTTTGAAGTCTACCTTCACTATACAGCAAAGGTAAAATCCTTAGTTGCATGCAGCAATCTCATTTTAAAGTGAGCCAAATAGTTTTTCCTCTATCTTGGCAGGTGTGATTTTAAATTTCAAAAGAAAAAGTGGATCTAAAATATAGTCTGTAAATGGACTCTATGCACATTATATCATTTGTCCCACATTCTGAAATTCAGACTATTTTATATATCAATATAAAAGAAGATTTATACCATTTGTCTGTTAATATGATTGGTGTTATCTTAGATCCGTAAAAAGGCTACTTAAATAGACTCTAATGTGAACATTTAGGGGGAGAATTAGTAAGAATCATGTGATAGAGAATGAAAATCACATTCACTTTAATTTTGATCTGGGAGATTTCAAATATATATTTTTTTCCAGTAGACAAGGGTTTTTAAAAATAAAGATGGACATTATAAAAAGCAAACATTTTGATGCACCCCAAATATTTTTGTAATTAAAAAAAGACTAGGTTTCCCATGGTCAATATCTGCTTTCACCTGTAGGCCAATTTCTGCTCAACATCACAATAAGAATATACACATGTGCACAGGTACAGATGGCATTTTAAAACACTGATAAAAAAGTGTAGGTATTGCTGAAGGTTTGGGAGAGAGAAAAGAGAAAATGATATCAAACACTAAACACATTTTGAAATTTTTTTAAACATCAATTTATTTTATAACTTTCCCTGTCTATTCTACAATGAAAATATTACTGAAAAATTCCCTCACCTATGATTTCTTGCTATATAGTGATATCACCCTCTTCCAGTTTAGCTTTGTTTTAGCTCCTCCACTTTTCATCTTTCTTCTCAGAATAAAATTATCAACTGAAAGATCTTTCTTTGGAACTATCCATAATTAATCTTGAAAGAATTATTTAAAATTTTTTCAAAATATAAATTTATTTATTTTAATTTGAGGTTAATTACTTTACAATATTGTATTGGTTTTGCCATACATCAACATGAATCCGCCACAGGTATACACGTGTTCCCCATCCTGAACCGCCCTCTCCTCTCCCTCTCCATACCATCCCTCTGGGTCATCTCAGTGCACCAGCGCCAAGCATCCAGTACCATGCATCAAACCTGGACTGGCAATTCGTTTCATATATGATATTATATATGTTTCAATGTCATTCTCCCAAATCATCCCATCCTCTCCCTCTCCCACAGAGTCCAAAAGACT
>SJYQ01000767.1:439413-458965 GCA_006410935.1 Redunca redunca | reverse complement strand
CTCCAACAAATGCTAAAGGATATTCTCCAGACAGGAAACACAAAAAGGGTGTATAAACTCAAACCCAAAACAATAAAGTAAATGGCAATGGGTTCATACTTATCAATATTTACCTTAAACGTAAATGGGCTGAATGCCCCAACCAAAAGACAAAGTCTGGCTGAATGGATACAAAAACAAGACCCCTATATATGTTGTCTACAAGAGACCCACCTCAAAACAGGGGACACATACAGACTGAAAGTGAAGGGCTGGAAAAAGATTTTCCATGCAAATAAAAACAAAAGAAAGCAGGAGTAGCAATACTCATATCAGATAAAATAGACTTTAAAACAAAGGCTATGAAAAGAGACAAAGAAGGACATTACATAATGATCAAAGGATCAATCCAAGAAGAAGATATTACAATTATAAATATATATGCACCCAACATGGGAGCACTGCAATATGTAAGACAAATGCTAACAAATATGAAAGGGGAAATTAACAATAACACAATAATAATTGGAGACTTTAATATCCCATTCACACCTACGGATAGATCAACTAAACAGAAAATTAACAAGGAAACAAACTTTAAATGATACAATAGACCAGATAGACCTAATTGATATCTATAGGACATTTCACCCCAAAACAATGAATTTCACCTTCTTCTCAAGTGCTCACGGAACCTTCTCCAGGATAGATCACATCCTGGGCCATAAATCTAGCCTTGGTAAATTCAAACAAATTGAAATCTTTCCAACCATCTTTTCTGACCACAGTGCAGTAAGATTAGATCTCAACTACAGGAGAAAAACTATTAAAAATTCCAACATATGGAGGCTGAACAACACGGTGCTGAATAACCAGCAAATCACAGAAGAAATAAAAAAAGAAATCAAAATATGCATGGAAACGAACGAAAATGAAAACACAACAACCCCAAACCTGTGGGACACTGTAAAAGCAGTGCTAAGGGGAAAGTTTGTAGCAATACAGGCATACCTCAAGAAACAAGAAAAAAGTCAAATAAATAACCTAACTCTACACCTAAAGCAACTAGAAAAGGAAGAAATGAAGAACCCCCGGGTTTGTAGAAGGAAAAAAAATCACAAAAATTAGGGCAGAAATAAGTGCAAAAGAAACAAAAGGGACCATAGCAAAAGTCAACAAAGCCAAAAGCTGGTTCTTTGAGAGGATAAATAAAATTGACAAACCATTAGCCAGATTCATCAAGAAGCAAAGGGAGAAAAATCAAATCAATAAAATTAGAAATGACAATGGAGAGATCACAACAGAAAACAAAAAAATACAAAGGATCATAAGAGACTACTATCAGCAATTATATGCCAATAAAATGGACAACTTGGAAGAAACGGACAAATTCTTAGAAAAGTACAACTTTCCAAAACTGAACCAGGAAGAAATACAAAATCTTAACAGACCCATCACAAGCATGGAAATTGAAACTGTAATCAGAAATCTTCCAGCAAACAAAAGTCCAGGTCCAGATGGCTTCACAGCTGAATTCTACCAAAAATTTAGAGAAGAGCTAACACCTATCCTACTCAAACTCTTCCAGAAAATTGCAGAGGACGGTAAACTTCTAAACTCATTCTATGAGGCCACCATCACCCTAATACCAAAACCTGACAAAGATGCCACAAAAAAGAAAACTACAGGCCAATATCACTGATGAACATAGATGCAAAAATTCTTAACAAAATTCTAGCAATCAGAATCCAACAACACATTATAAAGATCATACACCATGACCAGGTGGGCTTTATCACAGGGATGCAAGGATTCTTCAATATCCACAAATCAATCAATGTAATATACCACATTAACAAAAAAATAAAACCCATATCATTATCTCAATAGATTCAGAGAAAGCCTTTGACAAAATTCAACATCCATTTATGATAAAAACTCTCCAGAAAGCAGGAATAGAGAGAACATACCTCAACATAATTAAACCTATATATGACAAACCCACAGGAAACATTATCCTCAATGGTGAAAAATTGAAATAATTTCCCCTAAAGTCAGGAACAAGAAAAGGGTGCCCACTTTCACCATTACTATTCAACATAGTTTTGGAAATTTTGGCCACAGCAATCAAAGCAGAAAATGAAATAAAAGGAATCCAAATTGGAAAAGAAGAAGTAAAACTCTCACTGTTTGCAGATGACATGATCCTCTACATAGAAAACCCTAAAGACTCCACCAGAAAATTACTACAGCTAATCAATGAATATAGTCAAGTTGCAGGATATAAAATCAACACAGAGAAATCCCTTGCATTCCTATACACTGATAATGAGAAAATAGAAAGAGAAATTAAGAAAACAATTCCATTCACCATTGCAATTAAAAGAATAAAATACTTAGGAATATAGCTACTTAAAGAAACTAAAGACCTATATATAGAAAACTATAAAACACTGGTGAAAGAAATCAAAGAGGACACTAATAGATGGAGAAATATACCATGTTCATGGATCGGAAGAATCAATATAGTGAAAATGAGTATACTACCCAAAGCAATCTATAGATTCAATGCAATCCCTATCAAGCTACCAAAGGTATTTTTCACAGAGCTAGAACAAATAATTTCACAACTTGTATGGAAATACAAAAAACCTCAAATAGCCAAAGCAATCTTGAGAAAGAAGAATGGAACTGGAGGAATCAACTTGCCTGACTTCAGGCTCTACTACAAAGCCACAGTCATCAAGACAGTACAGTACTGGCACAAAGCTGGAAAGAATTCTAAACAAAATTTATTATTAGAGTTCTTGGATAAACATGACAGAACATATACATTTTTCTCCTTGCCTAGAACTAATTCATAGAAATAATATGAATGAAAGTAGCTAAAACAATATTAATGCCAGCAAAACAGAACTGAAGGTGAAAAGCATAAAGAATGGTGAAGAATATATTTCATGAGTCAAAGAAGCAACCCCCAGAACAGAATTAATAATCACCAAACTTTAAGGATCTAATATCATAACTTTGAAATAAACCAAAAACTTTTAGAAATGAAAGAACAAATTGATAAAACTTTAAACATAGTGGTAAATTTTAACATAATTCCCTCTACTAAATCAACAGGTTTAGTAAATAAATAATAATTACTTAAATATAAGATTTAATGAAATAAGTTTGGTGTAATTGAAATATAGATTGTTCTGCCAAGCAAAATAAAAAAAGCACAGCAATTACAAGTTTTATGGAAAAATATAGCTCACAGTGTTACTAAAAGCAAACATGTATGAATCATCTTCACTAACCAAAATAAATTAGAAATGAATTGTAGCAATACAAATTTTACAAAGCAGGAATAAAGTAAAACTTACAGTTACAAGTGAATCACAGTTGACGTAATAAATACCATGACATGTGAGGTAAGGATAAATTGATACTAAGAGGAACATGAACTGCTTAAACAAAACTATTAAAAAACAAGATGCTTCCAAAGTACATGAACCAAGCTTTCAGTTCCAGAGGCCAGAGACTATTAAATGCAAATTAATATTAAAAGAATTCTATTGCTTTTTGAAAGAAATAGTATAACTAAAAGTATAAATTAATGACATGGAAAAACTGCCTCTAATTTAGAATTAATGAAGAAATCAAAAGCTTTTTAATTTCTATTGTGGTTAAAAAACACATAACATAAAATTTATGATCTCAACTATTTTTAAATGACATACATTAGTAGCATTAGTACTATTAAACATATTAACACTGTGATGAAATGTCACTAGAACGTTTTCTTCTGACAAAATTCAAATGTTATCTATATTTATTAACTCCCCTCATCCCCCTTCCTCTACCTCTGGCTATCCAATTTGGATGCCTTTTATTCTTTTTCTGCTTACATGTTCTGGCTGGGACTTTCAAAACTACATTGAATAGGAATGGCAAGAGGAGGCCTCCTTCTCTTGTTTCTGATCTTAGAGGAAATGATTTCAGTCTTTTATCAATGAGTATGTTAGCCATAGGCTTTGATACACAAATGTAACTCATGTTATTACAATTGCTTTCTGGTGATTCATGGACACTGTCTTTTNTTTTTTTTTTTTGCAAATGGAAGGTGTAGGCAATCCTGCATTGAACAGATCTATCTGTGCCATATTTCCAACAACATTTTCTTACTCTGTATTTCTGTATCACTTTTGGTAATGCTCATCATATTTCAAGCTTTATTAATATTATCATTGTTATTGTTGTGTGACTTATGATCAGTGATCTTTGATGTTACTATTGTAATTGTTTGGGGAACCATGAACTGCACCTGTTTAAGATGACTAAATTGATTACTTTTGTGAGTTTTCTAACTGTTCCACCAACCAACCAACCATTCTCTCATCTCTTTCTCATCAGACCTCCAAATTCCCTGAGACACAACAATATTGAAATTGGCCAATTAATATTCCTACAATAGCTTTTAAGTGTTCAAGTAAAAAGAAGAGTCATATGTCTTTCACTTTAAATCAAAAGCCAGATAAAATTAAAATTAGTGAAGAAGGCATGTTGAAAGCCAAAACAGGCTAAAAATAAGGGCTCTTAGTGTTGTAAGAGTTGTGAATGCAAAGGAAAAGTTCTTGAAGGAAATTAAAAATGCTACTGCAGTGAACACACAAATGATAAGAAGCCTTCTTGCTGATATGGAGAAAGTTTTAGTGGTCTGTTTAGAAGGTTAAACCAGACACAATATCCCCCTTAAACCAAGGGAATCCAGAGCAAAGTCCTAGCTTTCTTAGTTCTATGAAGGTTGAAAGAAGTAAAAAAGCTGAAAAAGAAAAGTTTGAAGTCAGCAGAGGTTACTTCATGAGCTTTAATGGAGACATCATCTCCTTTACATAAAAGTGCAAGATGAAGAACCAAGTACTGATGTAGAAGCTGCAGCAAATTGTACAGAAATTCTAGCTAAAATCATTAACAGAGGTAGTTACACTAAACAACAGATCTTTAATGTAAATGAAATAGTCATCTATTGGAAGAAAATGCCATCCGGGACTTTCATAGTTATCAAGAAGTCAATGCTTGGCTTCAAAACTTCAAAGGAGAACCTAATTCTCTTGGTAGGGACTAATGCAGCTGGTGACTTTAAGTTGAAATCAATGCTCATTTGCCATTCCAAAAATCCTAGGGCCCTTAAGAATTATGCTATATTTACTCTGCCTGTGCTTTATAAGAATCAGACACACCTGAGGAAGTAAGTGCACACACACACACACACACACACACACACACACGAGTTTATAAATGGAGCAACAAAGTCTGAACAACAGCATATCTGTCTATAACATGGTTTACTGACTATTTTAACTCCACTGTTGAGGCCTACTACTCAGAAAGAAAGATTCTTTCTAAAATATTGTTGCTCATTGACAATACACTTGATCACTCAAGAGCTCTTGATGGATACAAACAATGAGGTTACTGTTGTTTACATACCTGCTAATACAACATTCATTCTGTAGCCTTTTGATTAAGAAGTAATTTCTTTGAAGTCTTTAAGGAATACATTTTGTAAGCTATAGCTGCCATGAATAATGATTCCTCTGATACATCTGGGGAAAGTAAAGTTTCTGGAAGAGAGTCAGCATTATAGATATCATTAAAAACATTTATCATTTATGGGAAGAGGTCAAAATATCAACATAAACAGAGTTTGTAAGAAGTTAATTCCAATCTACATGGATGACTTTGAGTTCAAGACTTTAGTGGAGGAGGTAACCGCAGATGTGGTAGAAATAGAAAGAGAACTAGAATTAGAAGTGGAGCCTGAAGAAGTAACTGAATTGCTGCAATCTCATGATAAAATTTTAATGGATGAGGAGTTGTTTTTAATAAATGAACAAAGAAAGTAGTTTCATGAATTGGAATCTACTCCTGGTGGTAAGGCTGTGAAGATTATTGAAATGACAAGAAATAATTTAGAATATTAAATAAAATTAGTTGATAAAGCAGTGGCAGAGTTTGAGAGGACTAACTCCAATTCTGAATGAAGTACTATTGTGGTTAAAATGCTATCAGGCAGTGTTAACATGCTACAGAGCACAAATCATTCACAGAAGAGTCAATTAATGCACCAAACTTCAGTGCTGTCATAGTTTAAGAAATTTCCACAGACACCCCAGTCTTCAGCAACCACCACCATGATCAATCTGCAATCATCTACAGTGAGACAAGACAATTCTGCAAAAAGATTATGACTCACTGAAGTGAGTGTTTTTTAGCAATTAAGTATTTTTTACTTAAGGTAGATACATTGTTTCTTAGACATAATGTTATTACACACTTAATAGACTACAGTATAGTGTAAATATAACTTTATATATATACATACATATAATTTTTTAAAATTAAATAATCTGTGACTCACTTTGTTGTGGTGGTCTGAAGTCAAACCTGTAATATCACTGAGGTATGCCTGTATGGACTTTATTACATCAAGCTAATCTCATATTCTGAGTTTTTTAGTATTTTTGTCATGAAGGGGTGTTGAATGTGTTTCCATATCAGTTGAAATGATTAAATTTTTTCCTTCTGTTAATATCATGTATTGCATTGATTGATTTTCATATGTTGAAACACCCTTGCACTTCAGGAACTAGTCCCACTTGGTGAGGGTGTATAATTCTTTCAGTATACTGTTAAATTCAGTTTGCTAATATTTTGCTGAGAACTTAAAAACAATTTTTATTGGAATATAGTTGCTTTAGAATATTTTGTTAGTTTTTGCTGTATAGCAAAGTGAATCAGTTTTACATATACATATATCTCCATTATTTTAGAATTTAATCATTTGTATTTGTGGAACTTACTGACAGGGAAGTACTTTCTATTGACATTTTTTTCTAATTTTTTTGTGTCTTACAGATTTTCTGTCCTTCACTTTCTTTTCTTTCTTTTAAAAATTTTATTGAAGGATAATTGCTTTACAGAATTTTGTTGTTTTCTGTCAAACCTCAACACGAATCAACCATAAGTATACATATATCATCTCCCTTTGAACCTCCCTCCCATCTTCCACCCCATCCCACCCCTCTAGGTTGATACAGAGCGCCTGTTTGAGTTTCCTGAGCCATACAGCAAATTCCTGTTGGCTATCTATTTTACATATGGTAACGTGTAAGTTTCCATGTTACTCTCTCCATACATCTCACCCTCTCCTCCCCTCTCCCCATGTCCATAAGTCTATTCTCTATGTCAGTTTCTCCACTGATGCCCTGTAAATAAATTTTTCAGTACCATTTTTCTATATTCCGTATATGTGTGTTAGAATATGATATTCATCTTTCTCTTTCTGACTCACTTCACTCTGTATAATAGGTTCTAGGTTCATCCACCTCAACAGAACTGAGTCAAATGTGGCCTTTTTATGGCTGAGTAATATTCCATTGTGTATATGTACCATGATTTCCTTATCCATTCATCTGTTGATGGACATCTAGGTTGCTTCCATGTTCTAGCTATTGTAAACAGTGCTGCAATGAACAATGGGATACATGTGTATTCTTCAATTTTGGTCTCCTCAGGCTATATGACTAGGAGTGGGATTGCTGGGTTGCATGGTGGTTTTATTCCTACTTTTTAAAGGAATCTCCATACACTCTTCCACAGTAGATGTATCAATTTACATTCCCACCAACAGTGCAAGAGTGTTTGTTCCCTTTTCTCCACATCCTCTCCAGCATTTATTGTATGTAGACTTTTTGATGATGGCCGTTCTGACTGGTGTGAGGTGATATCTCATTGTAGTATTGATTCGCATCTCTCTAATAATGAGCAATGTTGAGCATCTCTTCATGTGTTTGTTAGCTATCTGTATGTCTTCTTTGGAGAAATGTCTGTATATCTTTTTACCACTTTTTGATTGGGTTGTTTGCTTTTCCAGCATTGAGTTATATAAGCTCCTTGAAATTAAAAGACTCTTGCTCCTTGGGAGGAAAGTTATGACCAACCTAGACAGCATATTAAAAAGCAGAGACATTACTTTGCCAACAAAGGTTCATGTAGTGAAGGCTATGGTTTTTCTAGTGGTCATGTATGGATGTGAGAGTTGGACTGTGAAGAAAGCTGAGCACAGAAGAATTTATGCTTTTGAACTATGGTGTTGGAGAAGACTCTTGAGAGTCCCTTGGACCGCAAGGAGATCCAACCAGTCCATCCTAAAGAAGATCAGTCCGGGTGTTCATTGGACAGACTGATGTTGAAACTGAAACTCCAGTACTTTGGCCACCGCATGCGAAGAGCTGCCGCATTGGAAAAGACCCTGATGCTGGGAAAGATTGAGGGAAGGCAGAGAAGGGGATGACAGGATGAGATGCCTGGATGGCATCACCGACTCAATGGACATGGGTTTAGGTGGACTCTGGGAGTTGGTGATGGACAGGGAGGCCTGACGTGGTGCGGTTCATGGGGTTGCAAAGTCGGACATGATTGAGTGACTGAACTGAATCCTTTGTCAATTGTTTAATTTGCTATTATTTTCTCCCATTCTGAGGGTTGTCTTTTCACCTTGCTTATAGGTCCCTTTGCTGTGCAAAAGCTTTTTGGTCCCACTTATTTACTTTGTTTTTTATTTCTATTACTCTAGGAGGTGGGTCATAGAGGATCTTCCTTTGATTTAAGTCATTGAGTGTTCTGCCTATGCTTTCCTCTAAGAGTTCTATATTTTCTGACCTTACATTTAGGTCTTTAATCTCTCTATTTTTAGTTTACCTTTGTGTATGGTGTTAGAAAGTGTTCTAATTTCATTCTTTTACATGTAGCTATCCAGTTTGCCCAGCATCATTTATCAAAGAGGCTGTCTTTGTCCCATTGTATATTCTTGCCTCCTTTGTCAAAAATAAGGTACACATAGGTGCATGGGTTTATTCCTGGGCTTTTTATCTTGTTCCGTTGGTCTATATTTCTGTTTTTGTGCCAGTACCATACTGTCTTGAAGACTATAGCTTTGTAGTATAATTTGAAGCCAGGAAGGTTGATTCCTTCCAGCTCCATTCTTTCTTAAGACTGCTTTGACTATTTGGGGTCTTTTGTGTTTCCCTATGAATTGTGAAAATTTTTTGATTCTAGTTCTGTGAAAAATGCCATTGGTAATATGATAGGGATTACATTGAATCTGTAGATTGAATTTGGTAGTAGAGTCATTTTCACAATATTGATTATTCCTTTCCAGGAATGTGGAATATCTCCCCATCTGTTTATGTCATCTTTGATTTCTTTCCTTAGTGTCTTATAATTTTCTGTGTACAGTTCTTTTGTATCCTTAGGTAAGTTTATTCCTAGACATTTAATTATTTTTGTTGCAATGGTGAATGGGATTGATTCCCTAATTTCTTTTCTGATTTCTCATTGCTGGTATATAGAAATACAAGTGATTTCTGGGTATTGATTTTATATCCTGCAAAATTTGCTAAATTCACAGATTAGCTCTAGTAATTTTCTGATACTATCTTTAGGGTTTTCTATGTACAGTATCATGTCATCTGCAACCAGTGAGAACTTTACTTCTTTTCCAATCTGGATTTCTTTTATTTATTTTTCTTCTCTGATTGCTGTAGTCAGGACTTCCAGAACTATGTTGAATAATAATGTGAAAGTGGATACCCTTCTCTTTTTCCTGATCTTAGGGGGAATGCTTTCAGTTTTTCACCATTGAGAATAATATTTGCTGTAGGCTTAACATATATGGCCTTTACTATGTTGAGGTAGTTTCCTTCTATGCCCATTTTTTGAAGAGTTTTAACAGTAGCAGAAAGGGTCTACAACACCCGAGAGACCCCTGAGGAGAAACAAGCCAAGGCAGCAGACCGCCAGACCCGCAACATGGCACATATCCTGCTGGCAACAACAGTTTCTGACTCAAGAGAAAAGGAGCGCCAACTGCACCGCCTAGCAGCTGAAGGTAAGAGCCGCCCCCAAACGCGACCAGCATTAGGAAAGGACCAAAGGCAATGGCAAACCACTCCCGTACTCTTGCCTGGAAAATCCCATGGACAGAGTAGCCTGGAAGGCTGCAGTCCATGGGGTCGCTGAGGGTCAGACACGACTGAGCAACTTCACTCTCACTTTCACTTTCCTGCACTGGAGAAGGAAATGGCAACCCACTCCAGTGTTCTTGCCTAGAGAATCCCAGGGACGGGGGAGCCTGGTGGGCTGCCGTCTATGGGGTCGCAAAGAGTCGGACATGACTGAAGTGACTTAGCAGTAGCAATCATAAATGGGTGCTGAATTTTGTGAAAGACTTTTCTTCATCTATTGAGATGATCATATGGTTTTTATCTTTTAATTTGTTAACATGGTGTATCACAATGATTAATTTGCATATATTGAAGAATCCTTGCATTCTTGGAATAAACCCAACTTTTTCATGGTGTATGAGCTTTTTGATGTATATTTGAATTCTGTTTGTTAAAATTTTGTTGAGATTTTTGCATCTATATACATCAATGATAATGGCCTGTAGTTTCCTTTTTTGTGTGTTGTCTTTGTCTGGTTTTGGTATCAGGGTGATTGATGGTGGCCTCATAGAATGAGTTTGGAAGTTTTCCTTCCTCTGCAATTTTCTGAGAGAGTTTTAGAAAGATAGGGATTAGCTTGTCTCCAAATGCTTGATAGAATTCTCCTTTGAAGCCATCTGGTCCTGGGCTTTTGTTTTTGGGAGTTTTTTTTTTTTTTTTAAATCACAGCTTCACTTTCAATGCTTGTAATTGGGTTATTCATAATTCCTGAATCTGTTCATTTCTTCCAGGTTATCTACTTTATTGCCATATAGTTGTTCATAATACTCTCTTATGATTCTTTGTATTTCTGCATTGTATATTGTAACTCTTCTTATTCATTTCTAATTTTGTTGATTTGATATTTCTCTCTTTTTTCTTGATGAGTCTGGCTAAAGTTTTGTCAATTTTGTTTATCTTCTCAAACAACCAGCTTTTAGTTTTATTAACCTTTACTATTGTTTCTTTCATTTATTTTGCTCAGATTTTCATGATTTCTTTCCTTCTGTTAATTTTGTTGTTGGTGGTGGTCTTCTTTTTCCAGTTGTTTTAGGTGTGAAGTTAGGTTGCCTATTCAATGTTTTTCTTGTTTCTTGAGGTAGGATTGCATTGCTATAAATGTCCCTCTTAGAATGGCTTTTGCTGCATCCTATAGGTTTTGAGTTGTCATGTTTTTATTGTCATTTGTTTCTAGAACTTTTGATTTCTTCAGTAACCTGTTGGCTATTTACAAATGTTTTGTTTAATCTCCATGTGTTTATGTTTCTTACAGTTTTTCTTGTAATTGATATCTAGTCTTATAGCAGTGGTTGAAGAAGATACTTGATACAAGTTCAATTTTCTTAAACTTGCTGCTGCTGCTATTGCTCCTGTTAAGTTGCTTCAGTTATGTCCGACTCTGTGTGACCCTATAGATGGCAGCCCACCAGGCTCCCCCGTCCCTGGGATTCTCCAGGCAAGAACACTGGAGTGGGTTGCCATTTCCTTCTCCAATGCATGAAAGTGAAAAGTGAAAGTGAAGTCGCTCAGTTGTGTCTGACTCTGAGCGACCCCATGGACTGCAGCCTACCAGGCTCCTCCATTCATGGGATTTTCCAGGCAAGAGTACTGGAGTGGGGTGCCATTGCCTTCTCCATTCTTAAATTTACTGAGGTTTGATTTGTGACCCAAGATGTGGTCTACCCTGGAGAATGTCCCATGTGCACTTGAGAAGATGTATTGTTAGCCATTAGGATGGAATGTCCTGAAGATACCAATGAGATCCATCTCATCTAATGCATCATTTAAGACTTGTGTTTCCTTATTAATTTTCTGTTTGATGATTTGTTCATTGGTGTGAGTGGGGTGTTAAAATTGCCTACTGTTTTTGTGTTACTGTCAATTTCTCCTTTTATGTCTGTTAGTGTTTGTTTTGTATTGAGGTGTTCCTATGTTGGGTGCATAGATATTTACAATTGTTATGTCTTCCTCTTGGATTGATCCCTTGATCATTATGTAGTGTCCTTCCAAGGCTGTATATTGTCACCCTGCTTATTTAACTTATATGTAGAGTACATCATGAGAAACGCTGGGCTGGAAGAAACACAAGCTGGAATCAAGATTGCCCAGAGAAATATCAATAACCTCAGACATGCAGATGACACCACCCTTATGGCAGAAAGTGAAAAGGAGCTAAAGAGCCTCTTGATGAAGGTGAAAGAGGAGAGTGAAAAAGTTGGTTTAAAGCTCAACATTCAGAAAACAAAGATCATGGCATCCGGTCCCATCACTTCATGGGAAATAGATGGGGAAATGGTAGAAACTGTCAGACTTTATTTTTTTGGGCTCCAAAATCACTGCAGATGGTGACTGCAGCCATGAAATTAAAAGACGCTTACTCCTTGGAAGAAAAGTTATCACCAACCTAGATAGTATATTCAAAAGCAGAGATATTACTTTGCTGACTAAGGTCCGTCTAGTCAAGGCTATGGTTTTTCCTGTGGTCATGTATGGATGTGAGAGTTGGACTGTGAAGAAGACTGAGCACTGAAGAATTGATGCGTTTGAACTGTGGTGTTGGAGAAGACTCTTGAGAGTCCCTTGGACTGCAAGGAGATCCAACCAGCCCATTCTGAAGGAGATCAACCCTGGGATTTCTTTGGAAGGAATGATGCTGAAGCTGAAACTCCAGTACTTTGTCCACCTCATGCGAAGAGCTGACTCTTGGAAAAGACTCTGATGCTGGGAGGGATTGGGGGCAGGAGGAGAAGGGGACGACCCAGGATGAGATGGCTGGATGGCATCATGGACACGATGGACGTGAGTCTGAGTGAACTCCAGGAGATGGTGATGGACAGGGAGGCCTGGCATGCTGCGATTCATGGGGTCGCAAAGAGTCGGACATGACTGAGCAACTGAACTGAACTTCCTTATCTCTTGTATTCTTTCTTTTATGGTCTATTTTGTCTGATATGACGTTTGCTACTCCAAATTTCTTTTGCTTCCTATGTGCATGGAATATATTTTTCCATTTCTCACTTTCAGTCTGTATGTGTCTTTAGGTCTGAAGCGGGTTTCTTGTAGACAGTATATATACAGGTCTTCTTTTTGTATCCATTCAGCCAGTCTATATCTATTGGTTGGAGCATTTAATCCATTTACATTTAAAGTAATTATTGATATATATGTTCCTATTGCCATTTTCTTAATTGTTTGGGTTTAATTATGTAGATCTTTGTTCTTCTCTTGTATTTCTTGACTATATAAGCCCCTTTAACATTTGTTGTAAAGCTGGTTTGGTAGTACTGAATTCTCTATTTGAAAAGCTTTTAATTTCTCCATCAATTTTGAATAAGATCCTTGCTGAACACTGTAATCTTGGTTGTAGATTTGTCCCTTTCAGTACTTTAAATATATTCTGCCATTCCCTCTGGCCTGCAGAAAGATCAGCTGTTAAGCATATGGGATTTCCCTTGTATGTTACTTGTTGCTTCTCCCCTGTTGCTTTTAATATTCTTTCTTAGTGTTTCGTCTTTGTTAGTTTGATTAGAATGTGTCTTGGTGTATTTCTCCTTGGGTTTATCCATATGGGACTCTTTGTGCCTCAGACTTGATTATTTCCTTTTCCATGTTGGGGACATTTTCAACTATAATCTCTTCAAAAAATTTCTCATACCCTTTCCTTTTCTCTTCTTCTTCTGGGACCCCTGTAATTCAAATGTGCTGCATTTAATATTGTCCCAGAAGTCTCTGAGACTAGCCTCAGTTCTTTTCATTCTGTTTACTTTACTCTGCTATTCAGAAGTTATTTTCACCATTTTTTCTTCCAGCTCACTGATTCATTCTTCTTCTTCAGATATTCTGTTACTGATTCCTTCTGGAGTATTTTTAACTTTAGTAATTGTATTGTAATGGTTATTCTTTAATTTTTCTAGGTCTTTGTTAATTGATTCTTGAATTTTCTCCATTTTGTTTTCAAGGTTTTTGATCATCCATACTATCATTATTCTGAATTCTTTTTCAGGTAGTATGCCTATTTCTTCTTCATTTACTTGGACTTCTCTGTTTCTAGTATGTTCCTTCATTTGTGTATATTTCTCTGCCTTTTCATTATTATTATTATTATTAGCTTATTGTGTTTGATGTCTCTGTTTCCCAGGTTTCAAGGTTGAATTCTTTCTTCTTTTTGGTTTCTGCCCTCCTAAGGTTGGCCCAGCAGTTTGTGTAATCTTTGTATAGGGTGAGATTTGTGCTAGCTTTTGCTTGCTGTTTATTTTTCCTCTGATGGGAAAGGCTGAGTGAAGTGGTAATCCTGTCTGTTGATGATTGCATTTGTATTTTCATTGGTTTTTGCTTAGATGAGGCATCCTGCACAGGGTGCTACTAGTGGTTGGGTGATGCTGGATCTTGTATTCAGGTGGTTTCCTTTGTGTGAGTTCTCACTATTTGATATTTCCTAGGGTTAGTTCTCTGGTAGTCTAGGGTTTGGAGTCAGTGCTCCCACTCCAAAGGCTTAGGGCTTGATCTCTCATCAGGAACAAATATGAGATTAAAACAAATATCCAAAAATGAAAAACCAAAGATAAACTCCAGATGCAGTTACAAAATCAGGCAAATAATAATTAAATTAATGGAATATACATATACACATACACACCCATGAGCAAAATAAAAACAGTCCAACAAAAATAAAGTACAATAGATCGACTGGCAAACAAAGGAAATAAAAAAAATATATTTACCAGTTAAGAACAAAACTAACTTAAGCACAAAATGGAAAACAAAATTAAAGCAAGGTGCCAAGTGGGGAATAAAACAATGAAAACAAAAGTAACAAATATGTTGAGAAGGAAAGAAAAGAAAGAAAGAATAGATATGCAAAGTTAAATAGAGGTAGATGAAGAAGATTTACACACATTAAAGATTAACTGCAAGGGGAAAAGAATAGTAGGAGACAGAAACAAAGGAATTAAAGTAGAAAAATAACAATAGGCTTAAAAAATTAAAATTAAAAAGAGAGGAAAGGACAAAGAGAAAATGAAAACTCCCCAGAACTGTAAAAGCCCAACGTAGAGGCAGAGGTTTATAACAAGAATAAAAAATATGACTCAAACTCTCAATCAGATTTAATAGTCCCAATAAGAGGGCTTCCTTGATAGCTCAGTTGGTAAAAAATCCACCTGCAGTGCAGGAGACCCCAGTTCAATTCCTGGGTCAGGAAGATCTGCTGGAGAAGAGATAAGCTACCCACTGCAGTATTCTTGAGCTTCCCTTGTGGTTCAGCTGGTATAGAATTCACCTGCAATGTGGGACACTTGGGTTCGATCCCTGGGTTGGGAAGATCCCCTGGAAAAGGGAAATGCTACACACGACAGTATTCTTGCCTGGAGATCTCCATGGGGTTGCAATAAAATTGATAACTACAACAAGTCAGGGGGAGGGGGGAGGAAAAAAATCCAAAAGAATCTACAGAACAAGTCAAAACATAAGAATAAGTGTTTTTTCTTGAGTCACTTCTGTCAGAGTCCTTACCCTCACTGGTAGTCACAGTCCACCTCACCTCCCTAGGATGCCCTCCAACATTGTGCTGATCTCTGGACCGGCTGTGGGGGCCGCTCAGATTCTAATCTGGTCCTACTCCTGGGTATTCTTACCTCCAGTGTCCAGTATCAGAACTAGTGTGTTTTCTTTTGTGGGAGCTCTCAATGACCTTTTATATGTTCCATCAACACCGAGTCTGCCTAGTTGATTGTGTGGACTTAATCTGCAGCTAGAACAGCTTGTCTGAAGGTTTTGGGTTGTCTCCCTTAGTCACACTGCCCCTGGGTTTCAATTGTGGTTTTATTTCTACCCCTGCATGTGTGTTGTCCACTTGAGTTTGCTCCTGAGGCTTCCCTGGAGGACTTGGGTTTGCCCCTGTGAGGGCCAGGTGTGGAGGTGGTGCAGCTGTTTCGGTTTCAGGGGTTCTGGCAGCACCAGGTACTAGGGGAGTTGGTGGCTAGGGCAGCAGGAAATATAGTGCCAGAAGGGTATGGCAGCCAGTATTGGCCAATACGCTCCATATTCTTGCCTGGAGAACCCCCTCCCCAACAGAGAAGCCTGGCAAGTCATAGTCTACAGGGTCACAAAGAGTCTGGACACTACCAAAGCGATCCTTCATGTATAGATACAAGACTTTTTTTTTGCCTGTGGCAGCTCTGCCCCAGTAAGACTTGAGAGTGAAGGTGGCACAGCCTTTGGCTTGCGGGGACGCTGGCAGCGTGAAGTCTGCAGGGACATAGACTGCATCTGCCACAGGAGTTATGGCCCTATCAGAGTCTTTTTCCAAGTCTCTTGAAGCCGGCGATCAGAAGGCCTCTTTGACCAGTCTTTCTTTGTACCTCTGTCCATTCGGGCACATAGAGGGCTCCTCCCCCCCAACCCGGCTAGGATCCTACTCTGTAGATTGGTACTTCAGGCACTTAAAGGGGCACCATGTGTGGGGTCTTACTCTGTAGTTCAGTGTGTCAGGTTGTTTGATGGGCTAGCATCTCTATTGTTCAACTGCCAGTGCTGGCATGCAGGGGGCAGAGAGGCTATGGTGATGGCTCCACCCACTACGCATGACTCAGCAGCATTGCCTTGCTTCCATGGCTGCCTGGCTTTCCTCCACAGGTATTTTCCAACACAATCTCCTCCCTCACATTCTGGCAATATGTTTCTCTGCAGTGAACAGCAACCCTCACCTGCGATTGGTCCACAATCCCTAAACTCCAGCCACTGCACCTTCCAGGCGACCTGAATCCCTATCTGGGGTATGTATAGCTGTGGCAAGGACTGTCGGATTCTCATTCCATTTAGACTACCACAGATCAGCTGTTTCACTCTCAGCCTTAAGTGTTTCTCCTCTGACTCAGATTATTGTGTGGATGTGGAGATCGGACCCTTGCTTCAGTTCCCCTACCTGCTGAAGGCAGGTCCAGTCCTACTAACACTCCTGTTTTTCCCCTATTTCCTTCGTCCTACCAAGTTTTGTGTGGGTCTAAATATTTTTTTTTCCCCTGGTCAGGTACTCCTGTCTGCTCTCAACTGGAGTTTTGCATGCACTTCTGTGTCTGAAGGTGCATTCCTGATGTATCTGTGGAAANTCCTGTTTTTCCCCTATTTCCTTCGTCCTACCAAGTTTTGTGTGGGTCTAAATATTTTTTTTTCCCCTGGTCAGGTACTCCTGTCTGCTCTCAACTGGAGTTTTGCATGCACTTCTGTGTCTGAAGGTGCATTCCTGATGTATCTCTGGAAAGAGATGTACTCCACATCCACCTACTCCTCTGCCGTCACTTCTCCCCTTCACTGCCTTCTTTTATGTTTCCTTGACTATTTTTTAGTGACAAGCTTTGAATCTCTTCTCATTTCATTTTCTGTATACTCTACAAGTACTTTCTTTGCCGTTACCATTGCGATTATTAATATATAAAACATCCTAAAAGTATTATGTTCTATTCTGAATTGATGATAGTTTCAATCACACATAAAAACTTGACCTCTTTATAGATTTAGTCTCCTTTTCATGTTATTGACATCACAAATTACATCTTTACATATCATATACCTATTAAAAATATATAATTATTTTTGGTTTTTGTGATTTAAATTCTATACAAGAATTAAAAGTGGAACTTGTACAATAAAATTAGAATAGTACAGGTTACTATATTTTGTTCATGCATTTACCTTTGTCCATGTTGTTGTATTCTTAATTTTATTTAATGAAAAATATTACAGACCCTACAAGGCTGCATTTTCCCATGTGTTCTTATAATAAACTGCCTCTCACTGAAATACTCTAGTCCTTGAAAACTAACAGTCCAACCAATTAAAATATTTCTTTTTTTTAGTATTTCTTCCCCAGCCAACTGGCTTTAAAAAGCTATGAAAGACATAAACATACAAAAAATTTATTGTAGAATTGTCATGCGTGCATGCTCAGTCGCTTAAGTTGTGTCCCAGTCTTTGCGATCCCAAGTACTGTAGCCCGCCAGGCTACTCTGTCCATGGGATTTTCCTGGCAAGAATACTAAAGTGGGTTGCCATACCTTCCTCCAGGGGATTTTCTCGACCCAAGGATTGAATCCACGTCTCCTGTATTGCAGGCAGATTCTATATCACTGAGTCACCAGGCAAGCTCATAATTGTCATATTTGTAATTAAATTTTGTTCTAATTTTAAAACTTAATCCATTAACAGCATCATAGGCTTTAGGGAAGGAATTGAAAAAGAAAAATCACTGGTTTAGAAGTTTAACTAATAGAAACACCAAAAAAAGAAAAAGATCAATATTCATACTTAGAATAGTAAAGCTTGGGAAGGGAATATCCTTACAGTAATACAGGTTTGATGTTTGTTTTCTTCTAGATAGAATGTCTGATAGCTGTCAAGTGTTGGATCTGGCAGAGATTTCAAAGAAGAGCCAAGAAATACTTTAACTTTAGTGATTAACTTTACAAATAGAGGAATGATAGCATACTGTAGAAAGTTTGGTGGTAGGGAGATGTAAATCAATAGAAAAAATTAACTCTGTGTAACTATGTTTTTATTGGTGCATATTAATTTTTGTGTTTATACTCTTCTGTAGAAAAGAAGAATGCCCTTGGAGCACTGCAATTTGTGTAAGTTAATTGGATCTTTTCAATATAGTATTCAGAGGACAGTATCTTGAAAATAAAATAAATTTTTATTTAGAATGGACATCTTCCAAGTAGAAAATTAAAAGTATGTAATTGAAATATAAAACTATCATGAATAAATACATAAAAATAACCACAGAAAAATTTTAATCTTTTGTGTGTGTGTGTGTGTGTGTGAATTTCTGGCTTAAAGATGAATGTATGTGACTTTGATCTGGACTAGTAGAATATCTAAATGTTTGATAAAAATATCCAATTTTTTTTAATTTATAAATTTTGTCACTTTCAGTTGATCTAAATAAAATAATTAGGCCTTGAGGAAATTCACAAAAGTGTAAAATAGTGGACTTCTGTGTTTTAGACATGTTTGGGGAAGAATTTGACTTTAATGGACTATATTAGCTAAATTTCAAGGGAGAGATTGGCAATACACCCAGATTCTCTAAGTCTAAGCCTCTAAGAAACTTCAGAATAAATACAAAGACCTAAATAAGTAAAAGTAAAAGGATTGAAAATGATATACCATGCTAACACTAATTTTAAAATATACTGTAGTGGCTATATTAGTATCAGAATAAAGTGAAGTTTCAAAAGAAACTGTATTATCATGGATACGAAAAGCATTTTATAACAATGACAAATGAACATAATAATCCTGAATGTTTATGTGCCTCATAATATAGTTTCAAAAGATAGGAAGCAAAACTGATAAAACTGCAGTGTAAATGCAAAGACCCACAATTATAGTCAAATTTCCATACCCTTCTCTCACTAGGTAAAAAGTAAGAGAGAAATTCAATAAAGGTTATACCCTTCTGCATATCCAACAGGATCTAATAGACATTTGTACAAAGTATTATCTAACACTGGAAGAATAAACATTCTTTACAAATGCAA
>SJYQ01000767.1:404669-429927 GCA_006410935.1 Redunca redunca | reverse complement strand
CAGAATTATGGCATTAATGTCTCCATAATTCTCAGATATTTTTAGATGAGAAATGCTATGCAACTGAAATGTATTGTTATAATGGTAATTATCATTATTAACCTTCATGGTACCTCATATTTGAAAGTGCTTGGTAACCATTTTTATTAGTCATTATTAACATCTTTTGTAGAATGCACTTCAGATTGATTAATCACATTCCTGACCTGACTACTCAATTTATGTTCAGGATTTGCCTGTACGTTCAGTTACAATTTATTTTTAAAGACATCTGCTTGCTTTTTAACCCAGAGATTTTCAAAAGTTATCTCTGAGATCAAAGTACTTTCAAGTAATTCTATTTTGTTCTCTACCAGATTTTTGAAGATAGAGTTATTATTTTTATGGTACTTTAGAGGTCATACAATTCAGTTTGTGAAGAAAATTGCCAAATTATATTCACATTTTATTCATATCTTTAAAATCTACTGGCTTTTTTGCTATCCTTAAAATGGTGGACATACTTCACTCATTTATTAAGTCCTTGATTATTGCTTTTATACAACGTCAAAAAATAAAAGAGCATGTCTTTGGTGTAAGAGAGTTGGGTATGATATCTGAATCCACCATTACTTGACCATAGCTCTGTAAATCAGCCTTCTTAGTTTTCTTATCTATAAAAAAGAGAAAATCATTGTTTCATAATTTGCCTTGGTGATTTAAAGAATTGTTCATTAAGAATTATTATTACAGTATCTGACACATGATAAGTACTTAGTAATTAGTTCAAAACTAATATACCATATTTCGATTTTTTTATCCAAATTTGTGATAGGGTGATCTCTTCTTAAACAATAAATCTGAGAAAAAATCACTTTAATTAATTAATTAATAATTCCCATTTTCTTTAAAGGACACTCAGTCATGTCCGACTCTTTGCGACCCCATGAATCGCAGCACACCAGGCCTACCTGTCCATCACCAACTCCCGGAGTTCACTCAGACTCACGTCCATCGAGTCGGTGATGCCATCCAGCCATCTCATCCTCTGTTGTCCCCTTCTTTTCCTGCCCCCAACCCCTCCCAGCATCAGAGTCTTTCTCAATGAGTCAATTCTTTGCATGAGGTGGCCAAAGTACTGGAGTTTCAGCTTTAGCATCATTCCTTACAGAAGTCTATATAATCTTATGTGAATGTCATATTCTACCATTTCTGTAATCATTTCTTTTTAACAGATTCTAAACTATATGAAACTAAATACTACTGGCCACCCTCCTGAACAGTCATCCTAGGAACTGTCCATTTTCCCAATCACTAGATAGCTTGTAAAAGGTTTGCACTTTCCAAGTGTACAGAACTGCCATGATTTTCTTTGCAAAACCTTATTTAGCCAGCAAAGTTTAACTCAAATGTCACCCTCTGGCAAAAGCTTTCCCTGATAATTTTTTTCTTCATTTTTGTCTCATAGCAACTTGACCCCACTCACCCCTTGAATTTATATAAATACATATCTCTTTCTTCCTTTCCCTCTCTCTTCCATGACTATGAGCTCCTCAAGGATAAGGTTATATTATACTGATCTTCATTTACCAAACGAAATAGCAGTCAATACCTAATTTCCCCAGTATTTATCGAAAGGTACTAGTCTCTAATTCTCTCAAAATATCTGTTTCATCCTCATGAGATGATGCTATTTTCTTTTCTATGTTACCTGGAATTTCTAACAATGATTCTATTGATCAAAATGGAGATATTTTCTTAAAAATGTGCTACATGCTTAAAACGTGCTACTTGTTTTAAAATGTTGCTGAAAGATCTATTTTATTTCTTACTTTTTCCCAAGCACAAATTAGTTTTTCAGATTTGTCAGATGTGACCTTAAAAGATATAGAGAAATGTCTATAAATTTATGATTCAAACTTAAGCTTTCTGATTCTCAAACTTTGTGAAACTCCCAAGGCCAATGATCTGGAAAAAGTGGAAATGAAAGAATACCTCTAAAACAAAGCCTCTGTTTCCTAGATGTTGCTGATTTTATCTAAAAATTGATGCTAACTAAAAAAAACACATTCTGTCAGACCTCTCCACCATGACCCATCCATCTTGGGTGGCCCCACAATGGCATGACTATACAGTGGAAGTGAGAAATAGATTTAAGGGACTTGGTCTCATAGACAGAGTGCCTGATTAACTATGGATGGAAGTTTGTGACATTGTACAGGAGACAGGAATCAAGACCATCCCCAAGAAAAAGAAATGCAAAAAAGCAAAATGGCTGTCTGAAGAGGCTTTACAAATAGCTGTTGAAAGAAGGGAAGCAAAAAGCAAAGGAAAAAAAGAAAGATATACCCATTCGAATGCAGAGTTCCAAAGAATAGCAAGGAGAGATAAGAAAGCCTTCCTCAGCGATCAATGCAAAGAAATAGAGGAAAACAATAGAGTGGGAAAGACTAGAGATCTCTTCAAGAAACTTAGAGATACCAAGGGAACATTTCATACAAAGATGGGCTCAATAAAGGACAGAAATGGTAGGACCTAATAGAAGCAGAAGATAAGAAGAAGTGGTAAAAATACACAGAAGAACTGTACAAAAAAGATCTTCATGACCCATATAATCATGATGGTGTGATCACTCACCTATAGCCAGACTTCCTGGAATGTGAAGTCAAGTGGGCCTTAGGAAGCAAAACTATGAACAAAGCTAGTAGAGGTGATGGAATTCCAGTTGAACTATTTCAAATCTTGAAAGATGATGTTGTGAAAGCGCTACACTCAATATGCCAGCAAATTTGGAAAACTCAGCAGTGGCCACAGGACTGGAAAAGGTCAGCTTACATTCCAATCCCAAAGAAAGGCAATGCCAAAGAATGTTCAAACTACCACACAATTGCACTCATCTCACACGCTAGTTAAGTGATGATTAAAATTCTCCAAGACAGGATTCAGCAATACGTGAACCGTGAACTTCCAGATGTTCAAGCTGGTTTTAGAAAAGGCAGAGGAACCAGAGATCAAATTGCCAACATCTGCTAGATCATGGAAAAAGCAAGAGAGTTCCAGAAAAACATTCATCTCTGCTTTATTGACTATGCAAAAGCCTTCAACTGTGTGGATCACAATCAACTGTGGAGAATTCTGAAAGAGATGGGAATACCAGACCACCTGACCTTCCTCTTGAGAAATCTATATGCAGGTCAGAAAGCAGCAGTTAGAACTAGACATGGAACAACAGACTGGTTCCTAATAGGAAAAGGAGTATGTCAAGGCTATATAGTGTCACCCTGCTTATTTAACTTATATGCAGAGTACATCGTGAGAAACACTGGACTGGAGGAAGCACAAGGTGGAATCAAGATTGCCAGGAGAAATATCAATAACCTCAGATATGCAGATGACACCACCCTTATGGCAGAAAGTGAAGAACTAAAGAGCCTCTTGTTGAAGGTGAAAGAGGAGAGTGAAAAAGTTGACTTAAAGCTCAACATTCAGAAAACGAAGATCATGGCATCTGGTCCCATCACTTCATGGCAAATAGACGGGGAAACAGTGGAAACAGTGTTAGACTTTATTTTTTTGGGCTCCAAAATCACTGCAGATGGTGATTACAGCCAAGAAAATAAAGGACGCTTACTCCTTGGAAGGAAAGTTATGACCAACATAGACAGCATATTAAAAAGCAGAGACATTACTTTGTTAACAAAGGTCTGTCTAGTCAAGGCTATGGTTTTCCCAGTGTTCATGTATGGATGTGAATTGGATTATAAAGAAAGCTGAGTGCTGAAGAATTTATGCTTTTGAAAAACTGTGGTGTTGGAGAAGACTCTTGAGAGTCCCTTGGACTGCAAAGAGATCCAACCAGTCCATCCTAAAGGAGATCAGTCCTGGGTGTTCATTGGATGTTGAGGCTGAAACTCCAATAATTTGGGCACCTGATGCGAAGAGCTGACTCATTGGAAAAGACCCTGATGCTGGGAAAGATTGAGGGTAGGATGAGAAGGGAATGACAGAGGATGAGATGGTTTGATGGTATCACCGACTCAACGTACATGGGTTTCAGTGGACTCCAGGAGTTGGTGATGGACAGGGAGGCCTGGCGTGCTGCGGTTCATAGGTTTGCAAAGCACCGGACATGACTGAGCGACCGAACTAAACTGAAAAAAGCACAAATTACAGGGCACCATGCTAAGCATGAATATGGAAAGACTAAAAAAACCTAAATTAAATTAAAATTTTCTAATAACTAATGTCAAGAAAAAACAAAGTTCATATAATGTATTAGTAGAATAAGTCCATAATGGCAAAATAAGCATAACTGAAGATGTTTCTATAAGCTAAATCAAAATTATTTTTGTATTGAATGTAGTAAAAGATTTTATGAAAAAAGAAATTAAACTAAATATCCTAATTGTTGTAGGAAAAGAGGAAAAAGATAAGGGAGAATAAAGAACGTGACTCTTCTTCCACTTTCCTTTTTTCCTTGGATCATTACCATTTACCTCCCGATCATCTATCTTTATTCACATTCTGTCATTTTTCATATTGCTTCTTAAAATCCTAGTAACACATGTCCTATTTGCTTTACTTTGTTAGCTGCAAAGACAGGTAAAAAAAAATCCCTTTAGAACTGTCCAGATCATTTTATTCAAAAAGGACCAATTACAACAGTCATTTTCAATATACTAACTCAATATATTTATTGATACTACAGTGTAATAAGAATATTTTGTGGATGCATAGCTTTCCATTTCAGTTGAGAAAATTTAAGCATTATAAAATGAGTAGCTCAATAACTTGCAGTGTTAATGAAGTCAAGTTTTCAGGCTTGCTAATAAAGAACAGAGATTAAATTACTTGCCCCTGTCAAAGCAGGAGTCAGGAGAAAGCCATTCAGATAATCTCAGATACAGTAAGTCTATAAACAGAATCCTTAGAAGAAAAATATGAATAATCTGACATAATATACCACTCTATTAAATTATGTTAATTTATAGTAATTAAGCAACATCCTATTTTAAAGCAGAATTGTAACAATTCTGGGCAATTCACTAATTTCTTTTTCCATTCTCCACCTAAGATTTTGTTGAAGAAAAGAAAAATCATATTGTTAGACTCACAATTATCATCTTAATTTCATCTCTAATATGGTTTTGGAAAATACTTTCTTTGAGTAGTCTTAAATTTGAGTCAATTTGATTAATTGGCTAGATTATCATGTTCCAATCACTCTGCTAAATACCAAGGACAAAATGTTTAATAAGCCTTGCCTCATTCAATGAGAATTTTACAATCTCCTGGAGAGAAAAAATACACACATAATTGAAATCAAATATGTTAAATGTTAGAGATACACAAAATGCCCTAGTTTAAACCTCATTATCTCTCATCTGGAAAACTGGTAGCATGTAATAATTGTTCCTTCTGCCTCTGATATCCTCCCACACACCAGCTATTTAGTCTGTTTTGCACATGACTGCCAGAATAGTCTATATAAGAAAAATTTGATTTTGTTAAGACTTCAGAGGCTCTCTATTATAAGCAGAATGCACCCTGAGCTCCTTAGCAGGATATTGGAGCCTTCCTTAATATGCATGTGTTTTTCTCAATGTTCATCTCTGTCACCTATTACAAATTTTTTGCTGATAGATTAATTACAAGCATCATCTGTGGTATGTCTTTTTGGCTTCCTATATCTGGCATGTCCTTTACATACTTTTCCTAAGTCATTTTTACTCTTCCTTCATGATTCAGTCAGGGTTTATTTCTTCTAAGAAACCTTGCTAAACTAAGGATTCTTCTTTTGCCTTTTTATAATACACTATTCTAATCTCTATTTTACCACTTTCCATATTTTTGGTTATGTGTATAAAGCATAAGTATAAAATCCTTGTGATGAAAATGGTCCTTTTCCACCCCTTTTAGTGTATCCTCCTGCCTTGCAGACTTAAGTATATTTCTGGATTCAGATTAGATTCTGCCACACTTTAAACTGTATTTTAATGAAATTTAAAGGCAGATAAAGTAGAATACAGGACTTCCTTAGTGGCACAGTGGTAAAGAATCTGCCTGCCAAGCAGGAGAGGCATGTTCAGTTCCTGGGTCGGGAAGATCCCCTGGAGAAGAAAATGGCAACCCTTTCAAGTGTTCTTGCTTGGGAAATCCCATGGACAGAGGACCCTGGCAGGCTATAGTCCATGGGGCTGCAAAAGAGTTGGACATGACTGCGAGACTACACAACAACAAAAGTAGAAGCCATCTTAATGTTTCTTTCACTATTTTCTCCTGGCAAGCAAGAAGTTATGGTGCAGCAGAGTTCTAGGGTCCAGTTCTTTATCTTTGCAAGTGTTGAAATATAGTTTCTGAAGAGGCAGGAGCCAGACTTAAAATTCCTGTGTCCAGATACTGATTCCATGGAATTGAGACACAGTTACGTGGGATTTCACTGGCTTCCTGATCCCACATTCCTGACCTCAGAATCATGTGTGTGTATGCTCAGCTGAGTGTGTTCAAACCCAAGTGTCCTAGGGCCAGCTCCCTATTCACCACATTTCTGATCTTAGGATAATGAACAGCTCCCTCTCAGATCAGTTCTGCACTTTATTGGGGATCATTTCAGGAGAACAAGCCTGAAGTCCAAACTTTCAATTACTTTTTAAGTGCCTGGCTCTTTATTCAATTTCTCTTTTTGAAGAGAATGCCTAGAGTTGTTTCTGTTTTCTATTCTACTCCTTGACAGAGTTTTTATACCAAATATGGCTGCAGACAACAACATATTCTCAAGAAAGGGAATCTTGGATCAGTTATCTGGCTACATTAAATTTAAAAGCAGTGAAAATGAGGGTATAACCTTCATTTGAAGAATGGATGGTAGTGGTCCAAAGAAAGCACGGTAAATCAGTAACTTAAGTTATTTGAACATCTACTGATAAAACATCTATTGTTTCTTGAAGTGAAGAGTAACTGATACACTCTCCTAAAGGCAAAGATTCTCATCACCATCTTGTAGACACAATGCCTAGTACATAGCCTGACATATAGTTGCATGGCACATAAGTGTACGGAACTGAAATGAGTGATATATTCTGCCTAAGTTATGATAGTATCTCCATGAATGAACTTATATTTGACTTTGATATTGAAGCATTTCAGTCATATTTCAGATAAAAGAGAGTGTGTTCACAGGAATAAACGCTCTTAAAGACAAAGCATGCTTAAGAAGTAGCACATAATTCAATAACTACGTCAGCAGGCTTTTGAAAGATATGATGAGAGATCATACTAGACAAAATCTGAAGGAAGTTTTCTGAAAAAACAAAATTTTGAAATATGTAGTGTATCATACTAAATCCAGTGCCACTCTTAACAATTTTCATTATTTTTTCCCAGAACTAACTTTTAGAATCTACTCCTATTTCCCATCCTATATTGAAAAAAAAAAAACTGTAATAACATTATTATACCTCTGTTATCCATTCCAGAGCAGTGCTATTTTTCACCTGTTAGCATTTTATTTCAATAAATATAAAACAGAACACAATTGAAAATGATCCTTTTCTCCTAAAATAAATCTTCTTTAGCAATCATTTGTAATTTATGTTTCTTAGAGATAAAGTATCTATATCTATTTTNGGAATTAATTTTCACACACCTACTTTCACCTGTTGATCATAACAACCAGCATTTCCATAGACTGGAATATTGATCTAAATTTAGATAAAATTATTTTTAAATTAAGATGATTATTTAACAGAAAAGATCTAGAAATGAATATTATTTTTTCTACAAACAAAAATTTTCTAAGTTCCAAGTTCTTCCACATGTAAAATACTAGATTTAGTAGAAAATGGGACAAGTCTTCATCGTTACTGCATCACACCAATACTACTCAGGAATCTATGATCTGGCATTCCTTAGATAATAAAATTTGCTCTTTAGTAACAGGGCTTATGAAATTTTAATGTACACTCCCTTTGGAATTTATTTCATGCCATTTTCTCAGTCATTTATTCAATAAATATCTATTGAGTGCCTACCATATGCTTGGAAATATCAGCAAATAAAACAAAGACCTTTGCCCTGGGGAGCCAACATTTTAATATGGGGAGACAAAAAATACGCAATAAAATAAATTGTTACTAGTCCTAATAACCACTGTCTAGGAGAAGGCAATGGCACCCCACTCCCGTACTCTTGCCTGGAAAATCCCATGGAGGAAGGAGCCTGGAAGGCTGCAGGCCATGGGGTCGCTGAGGGTCAGACACGACTGAGCAGCTTCACTTTCACTTTTCACTTTCATGCATTGGAGGACAGGGAAACCCACTCCAGTGTTCTTGCCTGGAGAATCCCAGGGATGGGGAAGCCTGGTGGGCTGCCATCTCTGGGGTTGCACAGAGTCGGACACGACTGAAGTGACTTAGCAGCAGCAGCAGCAACAGGATTAAGCGGCAGATCTGTGAAAAGTGACTTAGTTCTTAGAGTCTAATATATGATGTTTATTCAAGTTGTAAATACAATTGCCCCTGACTTTCTGTACTAGAAATTCAACATATAAATAATAGTCACAGTAATCAGCAGAAGTACAAAAAGGAGCAGGATGGCTCAGAACTAGCAGGAACTAGTAAACATTATATCTTATCAATAGCAGTCATCTTTATCAGACACTACATGCCAGGCACTATTTTATATGCATTTCATTCTTTAGCAAAACATTTTTATAAAAATAAATAAGCTCAATTATAGAATTTATAATATAGCCAATTTATAATGTAGCCAATTTACAGAAAAGGAAACAAAAACAGATGATACCAATATTAAAGAGTTGTAGAAGCAGCTTGATGTGGCTAGAACCCATTCTTACAGGTAGTAGACTTAATTGTGACTAGAATGTAGTAATATATCTATATAAATAACAACTGTGCTAATTATAAAGAGACATTGGACGCTATGGAGGAATGAAAAAGGTGAAGTAATTGTTTCAGTACACATCTAAATGCTCTTTAGAGGAGTGCAAGTCTTAAACAAAGAAATTAAAATTGTGTTCTCAAGACCATTCTAATGTAGATGGTGCCTCAGGCTAACTTGATATGATGAGAAATATTTGATTCATCTAATTAACTCTCTCTTCTAATTTACTTATCAATCAAATTTCTGATTATTATTTGTAGTTTCAAGCTTAACACCAAGAAAGTAGGCACTGACCATGTCAATGTGAGTTTTATGATGTATATATGACATTTGTGCTTCCTTTAATATATGATGTTTGATTCTAGTTTTAGTCATTGGTCTCATAATCTTGGCTAAAAACTGAGTATGTCATGAACTCTTTGACATTCAACGTTCTATGCTAAAAATCTTATATGCTCTAAATTTTTTTTGCAACAAATATTTATTGAATTTATCTCTAAATATTTAGTGTGTTATTTGTCAATGACATATCATTTCAATAGAATTTTTATTTTGAAAAGCAGTATCATATCTTTGTTAAAATTTGCATTCAGGATGATCACTTAAACTAATGTTTTCTCAAAACAAACTTCGGTTTATAACTTTTATATTAATTTCCTGTAACTAATGTTACAAACTACCACATACTTGGTGACTTAAAAGACAGACACATATTCTCTCACTATTGTAGGGACCAGAAGTCTAGAATCAGTACCACTGGGACAATCAAGGTGTTATTGGGGCCATGCTCCCTCTGGGAGCTGTAGGGAAAAGTCCATTCCTTGCTTCTTTCAGTTTCTGGTAGTAGCCAGGATTCTGTTTCATTCTTTTGATGAACACGATTCTTATGTCAGGATGAAGATCTTTGCTCTGTTCCAAAAGCATATATAGACTGTAAGCCTTTACAATGCTACTCTATAAATTATGATTCACATTTTATAATATTTGGAAAGAGTTTAGGGTGTTTTTAATTTTAATATGAATTTTGCTATTATCAGTGCCCATTTTAATAAAGTAAATTATTGTTAACTACTGCTTCCAGGTAATGACTAAGCAGGATAAGGGTACTAATGCTGGCCCTTTCCTGTAAAAAAGGGAACTGTTCAATTAATTTGGCTTCTTGTTGGTCTGGTAAACCTTTTCTGGACACCTGTTATGGACCAAATTGCATTCCCCATAAATTCATATGTTGAAGTCCTTGACCACAGGACTTCGAAAACTGGCTGTATTTGGACATAGGGCCTTTGAAGAGATAATTAAGGTAAAATTAGGTCATAAGTGTGGTCCCTAATCTAAAATGACTGGAATCTCTGTAAGAAGACAATAGGACATAGGAACAGAGGAAAGATCATGTGAAGATACTGGAAGAAGACTGCCATATACAAGTCAAGGAAAGAGGCCTCAGAAGAAGCTAACCTACTGACTCCTTGATCTTGCATTTCTAGCCTTCAGAACTGTGAAGAAAGAAATTATGCTATTTAATCCAGTCAACCTCTAGTACTTTGTTAGTCATGTCTGACTCTTTGAGACCCTATGGACTGTAGCCCACCAGGTTCCTCTGTCCATGGAATTCTCCTGGCAAGAATACTAGACTGGGTAGCCATTCCCTTCTCCAGGGGATCCTCCTGACTCAGGGATCTAACCCAGGTCTTCCACACTGCAGGCAGATTCTTTACCTTGAGTCACCAGGGAAGCCCCAGTACTTTGTTATGGCAGCCTAAAAATCTAATATAAAACTATTCTGCAGTTCAGTAATCTTCCTGATCCTTTCCCTTCTGTCTCCTTTTCCACAGGTGTAAGACCTGAATCATGGCCAGATATATCCAACAGCTTCTGTTCCCTCTCACTTTATTCTTCACAGATTTTTCCTCCAATATAACTTTTGCATGTATAAGTCCATTTTGGTTCTGTTCTTCATTGAAACCAAACTAACACAATTTTCTAAATAAAAAGAGTAAGACAGTATTTCTAGTTCCTGTAATAGAAACATTAACTTTAACTCATCATTGTTCAAGTGTTCTTCTTCTTCAATTAAATTCTCATATTTATTTCTTCTGAATATTTATGACAAAAATTACTCTATAAATCTGATTTAAAATCCCTNTTCTTGCAAACGTCTAAAGAAATTAAGAATATATTTTTATCTATAAACTTACATTTATTGGCTTGCATTTTATGATAGCTCCCATGTCAGTCATCATCTTTAAAATAACTGAAAGAGATGACATTGAATAGCAATAAAAACCTACCTGTTCAAGAAGCAATTAAGTTGAACACATTCACTTTTTTTTTCCTACTCCAGGGGATCGTCCCAACCAGGATTCAAACCTGTGTCTCCTGCATTGGCAGGCAGATTCTTTACCACCGCACCACCTGGGGGAAGTCCACAAAGGAAATATATACGTTTAGTCACTTCAGCTGTGCCAGACTCTTTGCATCCCCATGGATCCTAGCCTGCCGGGCTCCTCTGTCCACGGGATTTTCTCGGCAAGAATACTGGAATGGGTGCCATGCCTTCCTCCGACACATGGATCAAACCCACGTCTCCTGTGAGTTTCCTACATCTCAGATGAATTCTTTACCACTGAACCATATAGCAGGCATTAATTATCAGTAAACTGAGATATCATAGTAGACATTTTATCATAAATCTTTTAATGTTCTCTAAAATATTTTCACTATAGTGTTACTAGTGGAAAAATTCAACCAGAAAGATAAGGTTTATGGATATTCTATTTTTAAAATATTTATGCTATGACACATTAGTAACTTTGAAAACTACCCCACCTTTTCAGCTAAAGATATTTTTCACAATCATGTAATTTTATTCTTTGAATGAGATTATNACTTTGAAAACTACCCCACCTTTTCAGCTAAAGATATTTTTCACAATCATGTAATTTTATTCTTTGAGATTATGACCTAGCTGGATGGTATCACCCATACAGTGGTCATGAAGTTGGGCAAACTCGGGGAGATGGTGAGGGACAGGGAGGCCTGGTGTGCTGCAGTCCATAGGGTTTTGCAAAGAGTTGGATATGACTGGGTGACTAGACAACAACAACTACATGACCTTATTAGTGTATTTTCAGATTTATTACAAAAGTTGCCAAAAGGAAAACTTAATTTGGACATACTTGTCCCACATTCACACTCAATTATTTCCCAAATGAGAACTTTCTCTCTGCCACCAAATATCCATGCTTACCTGCAACTGCAATTATGACCTTCTTTCCCACTAAGACCCAAAAGACAGACGCACCATTTTGTCTCTAGATGGTCTCTTTTCATTCATTCTGGGTCCTTCTCTTCCTCACTATGGGGAGAGAGTAAATTAGCCAGGAAGGCATGGTCAGGCTCTCTCCCCCCCACATTTTATAAATAATGACTATGTAATAGCTGAGATCATTTATAGCACTGCACAGGTGCCTCACGAGGTACTTTGTGCTGTAGGCATATATGAGCTCCACCCAAGAAAGCTGTGGCATTTTACTGCTGCCTCACAGCTGTGTCCATTGGGTCAGCCATGAGAGGAGAGAATAAACATGTCTGCAGTTCCTATGGCTCTTCAAGTCTCCTACCAGCCTCTTGGATCACACTTTGCCTATCCTGGGTTCAGTGAACAGTATGAAGAGCGATAAAATTTGTGTCACAAACAGGATCAGCAAGACACTCACTATTTTTTTCAAATACTTCCTTTCTATTCTTCTCTACTGCCTCTTCTTTTAATATTTTAAAATGTTTAAATATCTTCCATTAAAAATATCTTCCTCTCAAATCCTTTTCAAACAGCTATCTCCTCTCTTCACAAAATTGCAAAAGAGTACTACCTACCAGGGATAAGAAATATTTTCTGTAAAAAACTAATGTGTAAATATTGTGAACATATGGTCTCTGTTTCAACTACCCTTCTTCTCTGCCATTTTAGGGTGAAGATTTAGAGACAATAGAAAGTCAAATGAATGTCATTATGTTCCAATGAAACTTTACTTATGGATGCTGATATTTAGATTTAATATAATTTTCACATTTCATACATAAGATAGCCTTTTGGTTCCTTAAGCTTTAAATAAATGTCTTTTCTATGCACTGAATTTCTCAAGCCAAAACTCTTAAGAGCTATTTCCTTTCTTTCTCACAACTCTTCCCATTGGTCAATCAGGAAGTTTGTTTCAAGTATTCCTACAAAAGACTCCCTGAACCCCTGTGCACCTGTCCAAGCCACTATGTGCATCTTAATCCAAGTCCTTATTGTTTCTTACTTCCAACTGCTCTCTTGCCCCTATAATTCAATGTCCATTCAGCAACTAGATTGCTTTTTTAAAACATAAAAATGTTACATCATTCCCTGACTTAAAACTCTCCAATAAATCCTCATTACATTTAGAATAAAATCAACATGCTTTGCACTGGCTGCTAAAACCACAGGTGACCGGGTCCCTGACTTATTGTAACTCATCTACCATCATTTCATTACTCTCTGCCACAACATTGGTTGTCTTTTCCGTTCTTTCAATATGACAACTTGCTCCCACCCTAGAGTATTTCTGTTTGGTTTTCCCTCTCCCTTAAATTCTTTCTCCTGATATTCATATGACTAGCTCCAGGTATCAATTTAAAAATCTTATCTGCATTGGGATCTGTGCTGGCCAAAATCCGCCAATCTAATGTAGCTAACTCATACTGAATAGCTCCTATGGCTACCAGATACACAAAAAATTTTTCCCAGCACATAGACCAGTATCAGATTTGATTGTATAGTTTATCATCTAGACTAGGACGACTTGGGAGTATAAGAAGGAACCATTACTAGTTTTACTAAGATAAACTGAAAAGTGAAAGTCACTCAGCTATGTCAGACTCTTTGTGACCCCATGGACTATATAGTCAATGGAATTCTCCAGGCCAGAATACTGGAATAGGTAGCTTTTCCCTTCTCCAGGGGATTTTCCCAACCCAGGGATCAACCCCAGGCCTCCTGCATTGCAGGAGGATTCTTTACCAGCTGAGTCACCAGGGAAGCCCAAGAATACTGGAGAGGGTAGCCTATTCCTTCTCCAGCAAATCTTCCCAACCCAGGAATCAAACTGGGGTCTCCTGCACTGCAGATGGATTCATAAAGAATTCTTTACCAGCTGAGCTACCAGGGGACAGACATGAAACAAGACAGTCCCAAATGAAGAAATAAAATAATCACTCTACAAAGACCTGACATAAAGTGGAGTCACAGCAAATGTTTTGAACAAATAATCTCTCCTGCCCATTTGCTTCAGGAAACTACACTTTCTGATAAAAAGGAATTTAAATTACTCTGATCATAATATATAATGAAGTTTCATTTTATGGGAAATATGCAGATTGTGTTTTCATTTGTTTATAAACCCAATCCTTGTTATAATATTAGTTATGAGACAGTAATGGAGAAGGCAATGGCAACCCACTCTTGCCTGGAAAATCCCATGGACCGAGGAGCTGCAGTCCATGGGGCCGCTAAGAGTTGGACACAACTGAGCAACATCATTTTCACTTTTCACTTTCATTCATTGGAGAAGGAAACGGCAACCCACTCCAGTCTTCTTGCCTGGAGAATCCCAGGGACGGGGGATCCTGGTGGGCTGCCGTCTATGGGGTCACACAGAGTCAAACACGACTGCAGTGACTTAGCAGAAGCAATGACACTATATAGAAAGAAAAAAAAATTAAAGAAATTCTTAACTTCTTTGTCTTATAAAAAATAGGCTTTGAAAAATTTGATTTTGACATGGAGAAATTAATTTCATTACAAATAGATAATATTAATAACATCATTTATGTCACTTAAGAATGATATATAGAAGTTTGAAGTGTTTGAATTTAACATTTATTCTGCTAAACTTCCAATTATCAATTGATGTATTCAGTTCTCTTCTTTGATAAACATTTTAAGTGGTTTTTAATATTTCAGTGGGGCTTCCCAGGTGGCTCAATGCCACCTGCCAATGCAGGGAACATGGGTTCAATCCCTGGGTCAGAAAGATCCCCTGGAGAAGGAAATGGCGATTAACTCCAGTATTCTTACCTGGAAAATACAGTGGACAGAAGAGTCTGGCAGGCTACAGTCCATGGGGTCACAAAAGAGTCAGACACAACTTAGCAAAAAAAAAAAAATAGTGATATTTCAATAAAGAATTCATTGATCATAAAAATTTTTACACACTCTGTTTGTGGTGATTTTCCTTTTGTCTTCCATCCTCTAGAGATACAGTTTATTTAAAAATTATATAAAAACTTTGGTTGAAAATTAATTTTACAAAATCATTAATACAACTGAGAAAAGCAAAAACTGAGAAAGAAACCCAGAGGCTTTGTTTTATTTTTCATGGTCTGTTTCTTGAATAGGCATGCTGCTGCTTCATTGTTAAATAGCTCAATTTTTCTGTGCCTCTCAGTCACATGTAGATTTATACATTTTTGCACTTTACATTTGTTTCACCCTGGTAGTTATTAAAATTTTAAAACTCAGGTGGTAATAGCTAAGGTCTATAATTCATGAGATGGGATTCTTCTCCTCTTTCCTACTAAAACTGTGATTTAAAAAAATGCAGCATTTTCACAATTATTTTTCATTATTAACTTATAATTATAACCTAAAGTCATATTTATATAATATGGAGCAATATAGGATAAATTTAAGAAAAATATTTAACTATTTCCAAAACAAACAAAAGTATCTTATTAATGCTAATCTAGCCTGAGTTCTTTACAAAGTGGAGCCTGAGCCATGTGGCTTTTTTGTCACTACTTTACTGGAGAGCCCCATCCCAGGAAACTAGAATGAAGGATAAATGGAGTGAGATGGTGGGTAAGAAAGATATGCATTATTTAGTTAGAGTCCCCTATGACTGACTGTTTTCTCCTGTGGGATCATCACGCTAAAGCATCCTATAAATTAAATTGCAGTCCTCTTTATTAAGGGCAAGAAAAAGAATAGATTTTACCCAGTAATTTCTAATTATATGCAGTTGTTCCCAAATCTTCCTAGTCAGAGGTTTGCCCCATGGATATTTAGTTCTTTGCATGCTAACCACAGCAGTACCAATAGTGAAACCTTAGTGGAAGGTTATGGGCTCACAGGCAAAGTGATGTCCAACCTCAGATGTTAGGTTTTGGTGGAAACATATGCTACTCCTGTCATCACAGCCACAGCTGGAATGGGAGACAGGTAAAATCAAGAAGTGACTTGATTTTTTTTAAACATTTTTAATGTATTTAATATTTTATCTTTAAAAACATATTTTGAAAATAATGAGTAACTAAAGGGACTTTACTTATCTGATATAAAATATGTAAAACTATAAATTAAGACTACTATCAGCAACTATATGCCAATAAAATGGACAACTTGGAAGAAATGGATGAATTATTAGAAAAGTATAACCTTCCAAAATTGGACCAGGAAGAAATAGAAAATCTTAACAGACACATCACAAGCACGGAAATAGAAACTATAGTCAACAAACAAAAGCCCAGAACCAGATGGATTCACAGATGAACTCTATCAAAAATTTAGAGAAGAGCTAACACCTATCCTACTCAAACTCTTCCAGAAAATTGCAGAGGAAGGTAAACTGCCAAACTCATTCTATGAGGCCACCATCACCCTAATACCAAAACCTGACAAAGATGCCACAAAAAAATAAAGAAGGAAAACTACAGGCCAATATCACTGATGAACATAGATGAAAAAATCCTTAACAAAATTCTAGCAAGCAGGATCCAACAACATATTAAAAAGATCATACACCATGACCAAGTGGGCTTTATCCCAGGGATGCAAGGATTGTTCAGTATTAGCAAATCATTCAATGTGATACACCACATTAACAAATTTAAAGATAAAAACCATATGATTATCTCAATAGATGCAGAGAAAGATCTTTGACAAAACTCAACATCCATTTATGATAACCCCTCCAGAAAGCAAGCATAGAAAGAACATACTTCAACATAATAAAAGCCATATATGATAAACCCATAGCAAACATTATCTTCAATTGTGAAAAATTGAAAGCATTTCCCCTAAAGTCAGGAACAAGACAAGGGTGCCCACTCTCATCACTACGATTCAAAATAGTTTGGAAGTTTTAGCCACAGCAATCAGAGAAGAAAAAAAAAAAAATAAAAGAAATCCAGATTGGAAAAGAAGAAGTAAAACTCTCACAGTGTGTAGATGACATGATCCTCTACATAGGAAACCCTAAAGACACCACCAGAAAATTACTAGAGCTAATCAATTAATATAGTAAAAGTGCAGAATATAAAATTAACAAACAGAAATCCCTTGCATTCCTATACACTAACAATGAGAAAACAGAAAGAGAAATTAAGGAAACAATTCCATTCATCATTGTCACAAAACAAAAACAAAAACAAAACTTGGGAATAAATCTACCTAAAGAAAAAAATAAAACCAATAGATAGAAAACTTTAAAACACTGGTGAAAGAAATCAAAGATTACACAAATAGATGGAGAAATATACCATGTTAATGGATCAGAAGAACCAATATAATGAAAATGAATATGCTACCCAAAGTAATATATAGATTCAATGCAATCCCTAAAAAGCTACCAATTTTATTTTTCAGAGAACTAGAACAAATAATTTCATAATTTATATGGAAATACAAAACCCTCGAATAGCCAAAGCAATCTTGAGAAAGAAGAATAGAATTGGAGAAATCAACCTACCTGAATTCAGACTATACTACAAAGCTACAGTCATTAAGATAGTATGGTACTACCACAAAGACAGAAATACAGATCAATGCAACAAAATAGAAAATCCGGAGATAAATCCATGCACCTATGGACACCTTATCTTTGACAAAGGAGGCAAGAATATACAATGGAGAAAAGACAATCTCTTTAACAAATGGTGCTGAGAAAACTGGTCAACAACTTGTAAAAGAATGAAACTAGAATGCTTTCTAACACCATACACAAAAATAAGCTCAAAATGGAATAAAGATCTAAATGTAAGACCAGAAACTATAAAACTCCTAGAGGAAAACATAGGCAAAACACTCTCTGACATAAACCACAGCAAGATCTACTATGACTCACCTCCCAGAGTAATGGAAATAAAAGCAAAAACAAACAAATGGGACCTAATTAAACTTAAAAACGTTGCACAATGAAGGCAACTATAAGCAAGGTGAAAAGACAGCCTTCAGAATGGGAGAAAATAAAAGCAAATGAAGCAACTGACAAAGAATTAATCTCAATAATATACAAGCAAATCCTGTAGCTCAATTCCAGAGATATAAATGACTCAATCAAAAATGGGCCAAAGAACTAAACAGACATTTCTCCAAAGAAGACATACAGATGGCTAACAAACACATGAAAAGATGCTCAACATCACTCATTATCAGAGAAATGCAAATCAAAACCACAATGAGGTACCATCTCATGCTGGTCAGAATGGCTGCTATCAAAAAATCTAAAAACAATAAATGCTGGAGAGGGTGTGGAGAGAAAGGAACCCTCTTACACTGTTGGTATGAATGCAAACTAGTACAGCCACTATGAAGAACAGCGTGGAGATTCCTTAAAAAACCTGGAAATAGAACTGCCTTATGAGCCAGCAATCCCACTGCTGGGCATACACACCAAGGAAACCAGAATTGAAAGACACATGTACCCCAATGTTCATCGCGGCACTATTTACAATAGCTAGGACATGGAAGCAATCTACATGTCCATCGGCAGATGAACGGATAAGAAAGCTGTGGTACATATACACAATGGAATATTACTCAGCAATTAAAAAGAATGCATTTAAATCAGTTCTAATGAGGTGAATTAAACAAGGTGAAGTAAGCCAGAAAGAAAAACACCAGTACATTATATTAATGCATATATATGGAATTTAGAGAGTTGGTAATGATGAGCCTATATGCAAGACAGCAAAAGAGACACAGATGTAAAGAACAGACTTTTGGACTCTGTGGGAGAAGGCGAGGGTGGGATGATTTGAAAGAATAACGTTGAAACATGTATATTACCATATGTGAAATAGATCCAGGTTCATTGCAAAAGACTGGGACCTCAGGCCTGGTGCACTGGGATGACCCTGAGGGATGGGATGGGGAGCGAGGTGGGAGAGTGGTTCAGAATGGAGGACACATGTACTCCCATGGCTGATTCATGTCAATGTATGGCAAAAACCACTACAATATTGTAAAGTAATTAGCCTCAAATTAAAATAAATTAATCAATTATAAAAAGAGTATATGATTGACATGGCACAGGAAATGAATAAAAAGCATTGAAAGAGATTTAAGTATCAGTTCAGTTCAGTCGATCAGTCGTGTCCAACTATTTGTGGCTCGATGAATCACAGCATGCTAGGCCTCGTTGTCCATCACCAACTCCTGGAGTTCACCAAATTCATGTGCATCGAGTAGGTGATGCCATCCAGCCATCTCATCCTCTGTTGTCCCCTTCTCCTCCTGCCCCTAATCCCTCCCAGGATCAGGGTCTTTTCCAATGAGTCAACTCTTCACATGAGGTAGCCAAAGTATTGGAGTTTAAACTTTAACATCAATCCTTCCAATGAACACCCAGGACTTACCTCCTTCAGGATGGACTGGTTGGATCTTTTGCAGTTCAACGGACTCTCAAGAGTCTTCTCCAACACCACAGGTCAAAAGCATCAATTCTTCAGCACTCAGCTTTCTTCACAGTCCAACTCTCACATCCATACATGACCACAGGAAAAACCATAGCCTTGACTAGACGGACCTTTGTTGCCAAAGTAATGTTTCTACTTTTGAATATGCTATCTAGGTTGGTCATAACTTTCCTTCCAAGGAGTAAGCGTCTTTTAATTTCATGGCTGAAATCACCATCTGCAGTGATTTTGGAGCCCCAAAAAATAAAGTCTGACACTGTTTCCACTGTATCCGCACCTATTTCCCATGAAGTGATGGGCCCAGATGCCATAATCTTCATTTTATGAATGTTGAGCTTTAAGCCAACTTTTTCACTTTCCTCTTTCACTTTCATCAGGAGGCTTTTTAGTTCCTCTTCACTTTCTGCCATAAGGGTGGTGTCATCTGTATATCTGAGGTTATTGATATGTCTCCTTGCAATCTTGATTCCAGTTTGTGCTTCTTCCAGCCCAACGTTTCTCATGATGTACTCTTCATATGAGTTAAATAAGCAGGGTGACAATATACAGCCTTGACATACTCCTTTTCCTATTTGGAGCCAGTCTGTTGTTCCATGTCCAGTTCTAACTGTTGCTTTCTGATCAGCATATAGGTTTCTCAAGAGGCAGGTCAGGTGGCCTGGTATTCCCATCTCTTTCAGAATTTTCCACAGTTTATTGTGATCCACACAGTCAAAGGCTTTGGCATAGTCAATAAAGCAGAAATAGATGTTTTTGAGGAACTCTTGCTTTTTTGATGATTCGGCAGATGTTGGCAATTTGATCTCTGGTTCTTCTGACTTTTCTAAAACCAGCTTGAACATCTGGAAGTTCATGATTCAGGTATTGCTGAAGCCTGGCTTGGAGAATTTTAAGCATTAGTTAACTAGTGTGTGAGATGAGTGCAATTGTGTGGTAGTTTGAGCATTCTTTGGCATTGCCTTTCTTTGGGATTGGAATTAAAACTGACCTTTTCCAGTCCTGTGGCCATTGCTGAGTTTTCCAGATTTATATGAAGACCTACAAGACCTTTTAGAACTAACACCCCCGAAAAATGTCCTTTTCAACACAGGGAATAGGAATGTAAAAGTAGGAAGTCTAGAAACACCTAGAGTAACGGGCAAATTTGGCCTTAGAGAATGGAATGAAGCACGGCAAAGACTAATAGAGTTTTGCTAAGAAAATGCACTGGTCATAGCAAACACTCTCTTCCAACAACACAAGAGAAGACTCTACACATGGACATCACCAGATGGTCAACACTGAAACCAGATTGATTATATTCTTTGCAGCCAAAGATGGAGAAGCTCTATACAGTCAACGAAAACAAGACCAGGAGGTGACTGTGGCTCAGATCATGAACTCTTTATTGCCAAATTCGGACTTAAATTGAAGAAAGTTGGGAAAACCATTAGACCATTCAGGTATGACCTAAATCAAATCCCTTATGATTATACACTGGAAGTGAGAAATAGATTTAAAGAGTAGATCTGATGGACAGAGTGCCTGATGAACTATGGAATGAGGTTCATGACATTGTAAAGGAGACAGGGATCAAGACCATCCCCATGGAAAAGAAATGCAAAAAAGCAAAATGGCTGTCTGGGGAGGCCTTGCAAATAGCCGTGCAAAGAAAAGAAGCGAAAAGTAAGGAGAAAAGGAAAGCTATTCCCATTTGAATGCAGAGTACCAAAAAGAGCAAGGAGAGATAAGAAAACCTTCCTCAGGGATCAATGCAAAGAAATAGAGGAAAACAATAGAATGGGAAAGCTACAGAACTCTTCAATAAAATTTAGAGTCACCAAGGGAACATTTCATGCAAAGATGGATTCTATAAAGGAGAGAAATTGTAGGGACTTAACAGAAGCAGATGATATGAAGAAGATGTGGCAAAAATACACAGAAGAACTGTACAAAAAAGATCTTCATGACCCAGATAATCATGATGGTGTGATCACTCATGTAGAGCCAGACATCCTGGAATGTGAAGTCAAGTGGGCCTTATGAAGCATCACTATGAACAAAGCTAGTGGAGGTAAATGAATTCCAGTTGAACCATTTCAAATCTTGAAAGATGATGCTGTGAAAGTGGTGCACTCAATATGCCAGCAAATTTGGAAAACTCAGCAGTGGCCATAGGACTGGAAAAGGTCAGTTTTCATTCCAATCCCAAGGAAAGGCCATGTCAAAGAATGCTGAAACTGTCACACAATTGCACTCATATCACATGCTAGTAATCTGATTCTTCAAATTTTCCAAGCCAGGCTTCAGCAATACATGAACGGTGAATTTCCAGATGTTCAAGCTGGTTTTAGAAAAGGCAGAAGAACCAGAGATCAAGTTGCCAACATCTGCTGGATCACTGAAAAAGCAAGAGAGTTCCAGAAAAACATCTATTTCTGCTTAATTAACTATGTCAAGCCTTTGACTGGGTGGATCACAATCAACTGTGGAGAATTCTGAAAGAGATGGGAATACCAGACCACCTCACCTGCCTCTTGAGAAACTTGTATGCAGGTCAGGAAGCAACAGTTTGAACTGGACACTAATCAACACACTGTTTCAAAATAGCAAAAGGAGTATGTCAAGGCTGTATCAGAGAAAGCAATGGCAACCCACTCTAGTACTCTTGCCCGGAAAATCCCATGGACAGAGCAGCCTTATAGGTCTGCAGTCTGTGGGGTCACTAAGAGTTGGACAGGACTGAGCGATTTCATTTTCACTTTTCACTTTCATGCATTGGAGAAGAAAATGGAAACCCACTCCAGTATTCTTTCCTGGAGAATCCCAGGGACTGGGGAGCCTGGTGGGCTGCCGATCTATGGGGTCACACAAAGTCAGACACTACTGAAGCGCCTTAGCAGGAGCAGGAAGGCTTGTATATTGTCACCCTGCTTATTTAACTTATATGCAGAGTACATCCAGAGAAAGCGATGGCACCCCAATCCAGTACTCTTGCCTGGACAATCCCATGGATGGAGGAGCCTGGTAGGCCTGCAGTCCATGGGGTCACTAAGAGTTGGACAGGAATGAGTGACATCACTTTCAGTTTTCACTTTCATGCATTGGAGAAGGAAATGTCAATCCACTCCAGTGTTCTTGCCTGGAGAATCCCAGGGACGGGGTAGTCTTTTGTGCTGCCATCTATGGGGTTGCACAGAGTCAGACACGACAGAAGTGACTTAGCAGCAGCAGCAGCAGAGTACATCGTGAGAAATGCTGGTCAGGATGAAGCACAAGCTGGAATCAAGATTGCCAGGAGAGATATCAATAACCTCAGATATTCAGATGACACCACCCTTATGGCAGAAATTGAAGAACTAAAAAGTCTCTTGATGAAAGTGAAAAAGGAGAGTGAAAAAGTTGGCTTAAAGCTCAATACTCAGAAAACTAAGATCATGGCATCTGGTTCCATCAGTTTATGGTAAATATATGGGGAAACAGTGGAAATAATGGCTAACTTTATTATTTTGGGCTCCAAAATCAGTGCAGATGGTGATTGCAGCCATGAAATTAAAAAATGCTTACTCCTTGGAAGAAAAGTTGTGACCAAGCTATACAGCATATTAAAAAGCAGAGACATTACTTTGTCAGCAAAGGTCCACCTAGTCAAGGCTATGGTTTTTCCAGTAGTCATGTATGGACATGTGATTTGGACTAAAAAGAAACCTGAGCTCCAAAGAATTGATGCTTTTGACCTGTGGTGTTGGAAGAAACTCTTGAGATTCCCTTGGACTGCAAGGAGATCCAACCAGTCCAGCCCAAAGGAGATCAGTCTTGTGTGTTCATTGGAAGGACTGATGCCGATGCTGAAACTACAATACTTTGGCCACCTAATGTGAAGGACTGACTCATTTGAAAAGACCCTGATGCTGGGAAAGATTGAGAGCAAGAGGAGATGCAGACGATAGAAGATTAGATGGTTGGATGGCATCACTGACTCAATGGACATGAATCTGGGTAAGCTCTGGGAGTTGGTGATGGACAGGGAAGCCTTGCATACTGTGGTTCATGGGGTCTCAAAGAGTTGGACACGACTGTGTGACTGAACTCTACTGAATTATAAAAGAGATCCCTGTTTGTGCTGAATATCTTGCATTTGTCCTTTGAAACCCAGTCTATGCATCTCTGTGCCATAGGAGACTTAACTTTAAACACTATCGGCAATGCCTCTATTTACTGGTTGTGTTCTATCAATGGATAGCATCACAGGATGTCAAAGAAATACAATGTGTCCTAAAGCGATTTGGTTACAGAACTCTTTATTTAAGCAAGATCTTGTCCAGTTAATATTCCCTAAGTAATTTTAGTCTAGGCACCCTACTCCAGTACTCTTGCCTGGAAAATACCATGGATGGAGGAGCTTGGAAGGCTGCAGTCCATGGGGTCCGCAGAGTCAGACACGACTGAGCGACTTCACTTTCACTTCTCAGTTTCATGAATTGGAGAAGGAAATGGCAACCCACTCCAGTGTTCTTGCCTGGAGAATCCCAGGGATGGCGGAGCCTGGCGGGCTCTCGTCTATGGGGTCGCACAGAGCTGGACACGACTGAAGCGACTTAGCAGCAGCAGCAGCAGCAAGCCCTGGTGGCTTTGATGGTACAGAATCTGCCTGCAATGCAGATCTGGGTTCAATCCCTTGGTCAGGAAGATTTCTTGGAGAAGGCAAAGGCTACCCACTCCAATATTCTTGCCTGAAGAATTCCATGAACAGAGGAGCCTGGTAGGCTATAGTCCATGGGGTCACAAAGATCAGACAGGACTGAACAACTAACACTTGCACTTTTACTTCAAACACCCAAGTTAGGGTTCATCAGAGCAATAGAGCTACAGTGAATAACAGAAAATAAGAGCCTTATAGTTACCTGATTTTACATAGTTGGCAGAAAAGTCTATCTAGTCTTAAAGCTGCTAAAAGGCAGCTGAACTGGCAGGTAAAACAAACACCTAGGTGCCTGTGAAGAGAGGGAGAACAGGTCAAACTGAAACCAATGAGAAGAAAGTGACATTGGCATTTTATTTCACCATCTTCAATTTTGATGATTCAGTGACCTGCATAAACTGATGTTCTAAGTGAGAGTGGTACATTTACTTAGTTCATGACCATTGGACTAGGTCATTTGTTAATTTGGGGGGGTAAGTATATTTTTAATATTTAGAAGTATATATAAGAACAAAGAATAGATGCCCCCGGAAGATGGCGGAGGAATAGGACCAGGAGATTACTTTCTCCCTCACAAATTCCTCAAAAAAACATTTCAACGCCGAGCAAACTCCACAAAACAACTTCTGAATGCTGGCAGAGGATATCAAGCACCCAGAAAAGCAGATCACTGCCTTCAAAAACAGCGCTGTATAGACGGAGAAGTCTAGAGGCTACTGTAAAAATAAAACTGAAAACCAGAAGCAGGAGGCTTAAGCCCAAAGCCTGAGAACATCAGAGAACTCCTGAATCCAGGGAACATTAACCAACAGGAACTCATCAAACGCCTCCATACCTACTCTAAAACCAAGCCCTGCCCAAGGGCAAACAAGCTTCAGAGCAAGACATACCACGCAAACTGTCCAGCAACACAGGAACACACCTCTGAGCTTCTATAAACAGGCAGCTCAAAACTACTCCAAAACCATTGACATCTCATAG
>SJYQ01000767.1:383697-397906 GCA_006410935.1 Redunca redunca | reverse complement strand
ATTATGCTTTTATGATAGAATAACTAAGCAAAACTGATATATTTCATTAATTTATTTTTAACATTTATATATACATTGATAACAATTTCCTGGTTAACCAAAATTTTTATAGATAATTAGACTCATCAGAGAGAAAATATTTTATTCCACAGAAAGAGGCTAACATGGGCTACAAAAGTAATGAGCTCAACTGGAAAGATGAAGAAAATTTACCATTTGAATCTCAGTGGTTCTCTGTTATAGTAGACATGCCTCTATTATAGTTCTGCTAAGCCAGAATGGGCTGCCGTCTATGGGGTCGCACAGAGTCGGACACAACTGAAGCGACTTAGCAGCAGCAAGCCAGAAAAGGAAGAAAGCACCGTGGTTGAGAGTACCAGATTTTATATCAGATGAATGCATCATTGCTAGCTATGAGACACTGAGAAAGCATTTTCACTTCTTCAAACCTCAGCTTCTTCATCTGTAGGATAGAAATAATTATAGGCACTCTAAGGGGCCTGCAAGGATTCAGTATCATCATATACAAAAATGTTTGGCAAAGTGAATGCCATGTTCAGATCAGTTCAGTTCAGTTCAGTTGCTCAGTCATGTCCGACTCTTTGTGACCCCATGATTCACAGCACACCAGGCCTCCCTGTCCATCACCATCTCCCGAAGTTCACGCAAACTCATGTCCATCAAGTCGGTGATGCCATCCAGCCATCTCATCCTTTGTCATCCCCTTTTCCTCCTGCTTCCAATCCCTCCCAGCATCAGGGTCTTTTCCAATGAGTCAACTCTTTGCATGGGGTGGCCAAAGTACTGGAGTTTCAGCTTTAGCATCACTCCTTCCAAGGAACACCCAGGGCTGATCTCCTTTAGAATGGACTGGTTGGATCTCCTTGCAGTGCAAGGGACTCTCAAGAGTCTTCTCCAACATCACAGTTCAAAAGCATCAATTCTTCAGCGCTCAGCTTTCTTCACAGTCCAACTCTCGCATCCATATATGACCACTGGATGATGGTTTTAATTCAAAAATTAGTCTTTCTACAGAATTGGAAATTGGTTGTAATTCACACTTCTCTAAAATTTTGAACCTCAGTGTCAGAAGGAAGACCCTGGAGGAAGAGCTTTTACTAATGAATCAAGAAAAATTTAGTAGCATTGTATAATCTACTCAAGATAAATCAGTGTTTTGAGAAAATATTAATATACAATTAAGTTTGAAAGAAGGAGTCATTTATTCTTGAATAGTCTTCTGAACTTTTTAACTTTATTGACATATTTAGGAACAAAATCAACTTCAGCATATATCCTACTTCTAAATTAGTTTCATGCTCAGAATGTCTTCCAATGAATTACTTATTAACCCAGTTGGTTCTATCAGATATTGTGATGAAAAAATTTGAGAAATGTATGTAGGCTATACCTCTAAATGGAAGCATGTCATTTGTCTCTGCTTTATATAGTTTAGTGAATGAATAAGTTTCTTATTCTTTTCATTTCATTTTAGAAACTTTATATTCTTTTACTGGGCTTGCCTAATGGTATCTTTTGACAAATCATATCATTTTCTGGAGACGAATCTATGCCACTAAAAACAATGCCACTACTTCCGCTTTTTTCATAAAATCAAACAAAAATAGTAAAAATCAGTTTACTCTTCAAAAAGAAAGTTTAAATAAATCACATTATGTTTGTATCACAGAATCCTATTAGTCATTAAGAGAGATGATGTTATGTTTTAATATGTGAAATTTGCTCAGTTGTGCCTGACTCTTTGTGACCCCAAGGACTATACAGTCCATGGAGTTCTCCAGGCCAGAATACTAGAGTGGGTAGCCTTTCCCTTCTCCAGTGGCTCTTCCTGATCCAGGGATGGAACCCAGCTCTCACCGCATTGCAGGAGGATTCTTAACCAGCTGAGCCACCAGGGAAGCCCAAAAAAGAAATGAAGTAAAGTTATATTTACTGATATGGTTATAATCCCAAGCTAAACAGTTGGCTGAAAACAGTATTATATAGCAGTATTAAACATATATGGAAAGGTTGATTAGATGATTTATATATTGATAAATGTAAAATACACCATTTTTCTCAGATTTTTTAAAACTGAGTCCAGATATAGGAATATAAGAAGTTCAAAGACCAAGTGGATAGAGTTATAGTCTCGGAAACAGAAGAAACATAGATTCATAATTAGTGCAGTTTGTTTAGTGTTTTTTGTTTTACCTAGTACCATTTGAATGAATCATTGAATACACAGGGAATCAGTTCAGTTCAGTCGCTCAGTCGTGTCTGACTCTTTGTGACCCCATGAATCCCAGCATGCCAGGCCTCCCTGTCCATCACCAACACCCAGAGTTCACCCAAACTTATGTGCATCAAGTCAGTGATGCCATACAGCCATCTCATCCTCTGTCATCCCCTTCTCCTCCTGCCCCCAATCCCTCCCAGCATCAGAGTCTTTTCCAATGAGTCAACTCTTCACCTGAGGTGGCCAAAGTACTGGAGTTTCAGCTTTGGCATCATTCCTTCCAAAGAAATCCCAGGGCTGATCTCCTTCAGAATGCACTGGTTGGATCTCCTTGCAGTCCAAGGGACACTCAAGAGTCTTCTCTAACACCACAGTTCAAAAGCATCAATTCTTCTGTGCTCAGCATTGTGGGTAGATTGCTCCAAAGATATTTTTACAGTACTTTTTTCATTGGTCAGAACTATAGACTTGCCAGACTGTTACTCAATTCTGAGCTCTGCTTCATATTTTCTTGTCTTCTTTCTCACGTGGGATTCTTAGGCATTTTCAAGCTTGCCTGTGTACAACAAAGGACTGAGAAGAAAACTGTGATAAACTTCTCAACTGTTAGTCCCTTTTAACTTTGCTCTTCTCATTTTTTCTTTTCACCACACTGCATCTCATGGAATCTTAGTTCCCTGACTAGGGATCAAACCTGGGCTGTCAGCAGTGGAAGCATGAAGTCTTAATCCCTGGACCATAAGGGACTTCCCAGGTTATCTCACACAACATAAGTAGGATATATACTTTATGGACTGAATTGTGTCTCCTCTCAATTGTGTCTTCTCTCAAATTCATGTGTTGAAGTCCTTAAACACTAAGACATAATGTGACAATATTTGGAGATGGTATATACAGAGCTGGTTTAATTAAAATGAAGTCATTCAGGTAAGCCCTAATTCAATATGACTTATGTCCTTTTAAGAAGAGGAAATTAGATAGAAAAAAATGACATGAAGACATAAAGAGAATACAGCTATGTGCAAGCCATGGAGAGAGGCCTAAAATGATTTTTCCCTCATATTCATCAGAGGGAACCAACCTATAAGTGAAGGAAGTCAGACAGAGAAAGACAGATATCATATGATATTAGTTATATGTGGAATTTTAAAAAAATGATCTAAATGAACTTATTTATAAAACAGAAGTAGACTCACAGACATAGAAAACAAATTTAAGGTTACGAAAGTGGGATGGAGGAAGGAGGGATAAATGGGAAATTTGGGATTAACAGATAACACTCAGCAGCATGTGTAAAATAAACAACAAAGACTTAATGTATAGCACAGGGAACTATAGAACTACATTCAATATATTTTGTAAAAGAATCTGAAAAAGAATATATATATAAAGAATATACATGTATTTGTATCTGTATAACTGAATCATCTTGCTGTACATCTGAAACATTGTAGATCAACTATATGTCAATAAAACAAAAGGAACAAACCCTGTGACACTTTGACCTTGGATTCTAGCCATTAGTACTATGAGATAACAAATTTCTGTTGCTTAACAAATAGACTTATAAAAAGGAGGTCAGATTTGTAGTTATCAAAAGCAAGGTGGTGGGAGTTAGGGGAAGCAGAAATTGGATGAAGGCAATCAAAAGGTACAAACTTCCATTTATAAGATAAATAAGTACTAGGGACATAATGTACACCATGATTAATATAACTAACTCTGCTGTATGTTATATATAAAAGTTGTTGAGAGTAAATTCTAAGGATTCTTATTATAAGAAAAGAACATTTCTATTTCTTTAATTTTGTACCTATATGAGATAATGGATGTTCACTAATCTTATTGTGAAAATCACTTTGTGATATACATAAATACAAATCATTATGTTGTACTCATTAAAATTATACACTGCTGTATGTCAATTATATCTCAGTAAAACTGGGGGAAATGCATTTACCATAGGGTATCAGACTTACAAAGGAACTTAAAAGGGCTGGAGTAGTGCATGGTAAATGTTATATGAAATATAGATATAGTGATAGAGTTTATGCCAAACTTTTTACTTGCTTATATTTTCCTCCTGGAAGTAATTAACAACATTATTCAGTATGAGATGTTATAACATCCTGAATGCTGAGGGGAAAAAAAGTTATGTAGGCAAAAAAAGATGGACTAGAGTACAAATGAAATCTGAGTCTATGTAAGTGAATGCTAATGATGAAAGTCTCTAGAATCTGAGATAAAAAATACAAAATTGTCCTTCATACAAAAAAATAATTTTGTTACTTAAGCTGTTTAGCCTGTTGGAACTTGTTATGCAGTCCTGAAAAACTAATACAGATATGTCTTTTTAGGACAAGAATGCCAGGGGTTTGTTGAGATCTGAAACAATATTTCTGCTTAATTTTTTGCATGTAGGTTTACAATGCTCCAAAAGTCTTTTGTTCTCTGAGTATTCCTTAGTGAAAAGCTCAGTTCAACCATGGACATATCAATTAAGTGGCAAAGTCTTTTAAAACTGGGTTGACTGTTATTTTTTTGCAATTTTTTCACCTTCACTTCTAGACATCTTGTTTTGCCCTTATTTTCCTTCATAAAAATTATTTGTAATATAAGATCTGTGTAGCTACTTAGCCTTTTTTGCTGTTCTCAATTGTGTTGTAGGGATAAAATAATAGGATTAACAATTGAAGTAGGATTAACATTTGCAGTAGGTGTCAAAGAAGAAGTCTAGCTGATTGACTCAATACTTTGAAAATCAGTTTCAACAAGTGGTGAAGAAATTTAATTTAGCAGAGTCAGTGAGCTGTATGACTTAAGGGAAAACAGTTTGGATTATAAATTTTGTAACCCTTGACAGCCTGTGAAGATGTTTCAGCATTTACATTGCTATGAGCTTTATAGGAGAATCTTCAATCATCTGGCTAATGTTGTGAGCACTGGATTTTGCTAGGTCCCAGAGGGCAATTATTTTGGATTTCAGTGTAAACTGGTAATGACCAGAAGGTAACAACTTTCCCTCAGCAAATTTTTGAAGAGTCTTTGTCTTTATCTTGCTCACTGGTCTTCAGCTCACTAACCTGAGCTTATGAAGGTTCTACAAGTCCTGCTCTGAACTGATGGCCAGATAAACAATTAATATTTGTATGGAGCCCTGGCAAGCTAGAGAGAGGCTCTGACTGATCACCAACCATTGAAGGGAAGAATGATTTGTCCTGGCCTCACTTGGACTACCTTGATATCCTGGTTTCTAAAAGTTGAAATTGATTTTTAAAACTAAATTATCTCCAGATCAACACTGTGCAGACCCAAACAAAGTATTTTTGTGATTTAAAATCATTTGTGAGCTGCTAGTTTACAATCTCTGATTTAGAGGAAACAAGAGGTTCTGGGAAGGAAAGCACTTATTTCAAGTGCTGGCTTTGCCACAGAATATATATGCTTGGGCAACCGTACCTGAATTCCATCATGTGGTAAAAGAGAATCATCTGTGTTATCGATGTCTTAAACTACTCTGCTTTGGTACTGTGTTCTTTTGAGAAATAAATAATAATTCTGACTGAATGGTGACAAGGTAAATAATCTGGGGGAGTAAGTTCATCAGAGAACAGCTGAGCCTCTAGTTAGTAGAAGCAATAAAGAACCGTGGTACCTACACCAACACCAAAACTGCTAAAACTGCTTTGATTCTTTTGTAGGGCATATGTTTTGTTGTTTCCTTAATCTCTTAATTTTCTGAAAATCATAGTTAATGATGGGCTAATAATTTTATACAATGTTATCTTGCTTCCCAAGCCATGCAATTGGTTAGGGGATGGGCATGAGACCACACTGAATTGAAGAGATATTCACTAGGATTCTGAAATTGGGAAATAAAGAATATTTCTCTTGAAGTAAATGCCCAGAGCTGTTAAAAGTTAAGTGCTAGCTGTTAGTCTAAAAAGGCTGAAGAGAGCACTATCAAGGAAAGGGAGAAGAATGAGAGAAATACATGAAGTACTGAGGCACATGCTAGAGAACAGATAGTGTTTGTCACCTCAGTCTACTCCAATAGAATTAAGTAGACAGGCAACACACATACATGCATGAACAATATAATTTAGACAATATATTTACAACTTCAAGTGCACAACTTTTGGTATATATCAACACAATCTCTTCCTCTGTCTTTCCCTTAAAAAAACCTCTTTCTTACAAAACCCATTCCATATGCTTTAGGCATGGTTGACACTGACCCTCCACTACTGCCCAAAAGGGAAAGCACATGACCCAGGTGCTTAATCTTAATGAAAAGATTTTATACATATGCCAAAAGTCATTTTAATTCAAGGATGGTTCCAGATTCAGGATTGTTTCAGGACATAAACTGAGCCATGCAGAATCAGGGTATTTACTGAGATTTGATATAGTTATAAAAACCATATGGATATTGTTATAAAGCTACAAGATTTAATCTTTACCTACATGTAGATCTAGTTTGGAAATAAACTAATACAGTGTGAAACATGACAAGATAATTGATCACTCACCTAGAGCCAGACATCCTGGAATGTGAAGTCAAGTGGGCCTTGGAAAGCATCAATACAAACAAAGCTAGTGGAGGTGATGGAATTCCAGTTGAGCTATTTCAAATCCTGAACGATGATGCTATGAAAGTGATGCACTCAATATGCCAGCACATATGGAAAACTCAGCAGTGGCCACGGGACTAGAAAAGGTCAGTTTTCATTCTAATCCCAAAGAAAGGCAATGCCAAAGAATGCTCAAACTACCGCACAGTTGCACTCATCTCACACGCTAGTAAAGTAATGCTCTAAATTCTCCAAGCCAGGCTTCAGTAACATGTGAACCGTGAACTTCCAGATGTTCAAGCTGGTTTTAGAAAAGTCAGAAGAACCAGAGATCAAATTGCCAACATCTGCTGGATCATGGAAAAAGCAAGAGAGTTCCAGAAAAACATCTATTTCTGCTTTATTGACTATGCCAAAGCCTTTGATTGTGTAGATCACAATAAACTGTGGAAAATTCTGAAAGAGATGGGAATATCAGAACACCTGACCTGCCTCTTGAGAAACCTATATGCAGGTCAGGAAGCAACAGTTAGAACTAGACATGGAACAACAGACTGGTTCCAAATAGGAAAAGGAGTATGACAAGGCTGTATATTGTCACCCTGCTTATTTAACTTATATGCAGAGTACATCATGAGAAATGCTGGACTGGAAGAAGCACAAGCTAGAATCAAGATTGCCAGGAGAAACATCAATAACCCCAGATGTGCAGATGACACCATCCTTATGGCAGAAAGTGAAGAGGAACTAAAGAGCCTCTTGATGAAAGTGAAAGTGGAGAGTGAAAAAGTTGGCTTAAAGCTCAACATTCAAAAAACGAAGATCATGGCATCTGGTCCCACCACTTCATGGCAAATAGCTGGGGAAACAGTGTCAGACTTTATTGTTTGGGACTCCAAAATCACTGCAGATGGTGACTGCAGCCATGAAATTAAAAGACACTTACTCCTTTGAAGAAAAGTTATGACCAACCTAGATAGCATATTCAAAAGAGTGACATTACTTTGCCGACTAAGGTCCGTCTAGTCAAGGCTATGGTTTTTCCAGTGGTCATGTATGGATGTGAGAGTTGGACTGTGAAGAAAGCTGAGCAAAGAAGAACTGATGCTTTTGAACTGTGATGTTGGAGAAGACTCTTGAGAGTCCCTTGGACTGCAAGGAGATCCAACCAGTCCATTCTGAAGGAGATGAGCCCTGGGATTTCTTTGGAAGGAATGATGCTAAAGCTGAAACTCCAGTACTTTGGCCCCTTCATGCGAAGAGTAGACTCATTGGAAAAGTCTCTGATGCTGGGAGGGATTGGGGGCAGGAAGAGAAGGGGACGATAGAGAATGAGATGGCTGGATGGCATCACTGACTCAATGAGGAGTTTGAGTGAACTCCGGGAGTTAGTGATGGACAGGGAGGCCTGAGGTGCTGCAATTCATGGTGTCACAAAGAGTCGGACACGACTGAGTGACTGAACTGAACCAAAGCTTGACAAAATGATGGAGAGAGAAACTTCTTCATTTAAATCTCTTAATGTAACTGTTTCTAAAGTTATATTTGTTATATAGCATGAATCAACAGGTTTTCTCTTAGTTTGAGTTGAGTCTTTATTATATGCAATAAATAAGATTTTATTATACAAAAATTATTTTAAGAAACATGGAAAAATCTATACAGGTGCTTTTTGTCTTTTTTTAGTAATTGTTTGCCTTTGATCCTAAAAAAATGTCTCCAGATAGAATTTTCAAAGTATTCAGAATACTGAAGTATGTTGTAAAAAGTTTCATCCATTTCTATCAGGAGGAAAATACTGGTTCAATGTATTTGAAACATTGACTCTGCCTTCTCACATTGACACTCCAAATGACACATGTTTATGTTAAAGAAATAAACTTGCAATGGAATTGAACTTTCGAGCAAATATTATCCCACTCTACCAAACAGATCTTTTTATAAAGAAATTATAAAGCCGTCATGGTGAATTCAAAATGCCAACTTCTCTATGAAGAGTTATTAATTAACCTATGAGTCAAGAACATTCATTTTTTCAGTGTCTATTAATATCTGCCATGAACTGTATGACGCTCTGAAGATATAAAGAAGAAGAAACACAAGTCCTGGACCTAGGGCACTTACAGTAAAATAAGAAAAGTATAAAAATAGATAAACAATTGCAATACAGTATAATGTAAACTATAATGGATGTCTACAGAGGCTGCTTCAGAGCAAAGTGTTTCACCATCCTGCAGTGCAGTGTGTGTGTGTGTGTGTGTGTGTGTGTGTGTGTGTGTGAGAGAAAGAGAGAGAGAGAGAGAGAGAAACAATAAGCCAGTCTTTCCATGTATCATTTTCTCCATAGCTGCAAATAGCTGTACATTTCCATAAATTTTATTCATTCTTGATCACCAAATGGTAGAATATTCCCTGCTAAGTTGCTTCAGTTGTGTCTGACACTTTGCAGCCCTATGGACTGTAGCCCTCCAGGCTCTTCTATCCACGGGGATTCTCTAGGCAAGAATACTGGAGTGGGTTGCCATGCCCTTCTCCAAGAACCTAGAAGTCCAAAAATAACCAGAGAACATATGTTCTAAACCTCGTTATTATTAGGTTCTTTTTATTGTCTAAGTTAAAATTAATAGGCTGAGATTCAATAGATTTGTTTTAGGATTTTAAATATATTAGAACTAAGATTTAAATATTGAGTGATTATTTCTATAGAAAGTTAGAGTCATAGTTACAATTATTACCAAATACTAAAAGATAGTCTTATTTTTAGAAGGAAAAATTTAAAATCCATAAAATCAACATTTTAAGAAAATAATTTTCAAGCACTGCTTTACCTTCAAGTAAGTAATAAAAATGTATTAAACAATTCCCATGGACTTCCCAGGTGGCTCAGTGGTAAAGAACTCATCTGCCAATGCAAGAGATGCAAGTTCAATACCTGCATCAGGAAGATCCCCTGGAAAGGGAATGGCAGCATACTCCAGTATTGTGTGGGAAATGTCATGGACAGAGGAGACTGGAGGCTACAGTCAATGGGTCGCAAGAGTCGAACGTGACTTAGCAACTAAAAAACAGTGGGAATTAAATTTAGCACATGATGAACGAAGGGTATTTGTTGAGACTTGAGCCCCAAGGCCTGTGGATTTCCTGAGCAGGAATGTGGCCTAATGTTCTGATTTCAGGGAAATCAGAGGAGCATTTTGAAGATTAAGACCATCTGACCACTGTGTCACAGGCAGTTTCTCCTTCTTCCAAGAGAGGTGAGAGTTCTTTTCATAAAGCATGAATGATAGCAAGCATCAATAAGTGGATCCTGATGCTCCTTGGCCTCAGGCCAAGAAAAAAGAAATTGTCCCTCCAAGATGAAATGGCAGGGAAATTTATATCCCAGAATGTGCCATCTATTTGATTTCTTCATCTAGCAATTCTGCTTTAGCAAATTATGATGTTGGAATACGTCCTCCTTGCTAATAGAGTATCAGTGTGCAGAATGTTTAAAATCTGTGAATATGCTGTCTGGGGTACATCTCACTGCACCTGTCAGAAAGCTCCATCTGTTTCATGCCACCGCAGGCAGTGACCAGTTCCTCTAAGCTCCCCACACACCAACTTCTTGCCTGCCTTACAGCATTTTTCCTTCCCTCATTCACCTAGTTAATTTCATGTAGCTTTGATGAGTCCTCCCCCCTGTTTTCATCTGACCATGTAGCTTTTCTACTTGCTATCCTAAAATTATCTGTTTAAAAATCCCATTCAATTCAGAATAGCCTCATTAAAGAATTTAAGACAATTTTCTAAAGGTATTTTACAGAAAGAAATAGGAAGGAATATGAATATTAGCTTTAACAGGCAATGCTTTTAATTCTCCTATTGCATGCTTCACTACCACACAGAGCCCCCAAAAGCTATAAGCAAAAGCATAAATTTTATATATAACAAAATTCTAACATAAGATAGCATGAAAGCAGACACTAGCCTATCTCTCAGAAGCCATGTAAAGTGGTTGAACTGCCTATAAATATAATGCTAGAATTATAACCATGAGCAGTTGTCATTGTCTAGAGATAAGCACAGAGTTCTATTTTTTGGCTTTGCCTCTGACAGATCACACACAATTAACCTCTGTGAAACATTACTTGGTACCTTTCTATTTCACAGCACTATTTTGAACATTTGGATGAATATGTATTAGTAAAGCTTTATTAGGTGGCTACAATCTAAAAAATGAAGAATAGAAAATGTAACAATACATGCCTAGGTGTGATAATCGAATATACGGCATTGTTGGTAGCTTTTAAATGGTATTTTTTTAATTGCAAAAACTCTTTTAGGTGTTGTGGTTATTTGGGTTTTTTTTTTTTTTTTGGTTATTTTTTATTAGAGCAATTCCTTTAGAAATGACTGTATCCCTATTAACATCACATTAAATACTAGAAATGTTCTGTTGAATTTGAATAAATATAGCATGAAAATAAATTTTTACCTCAAAAAAACAAGCACTGATTTACCCCTGTATTTAAATTCACCTATTGATATAAATTACTTGGCAGGAAACATGTTATATTTAAAACATGTTACATTTCTTACATGTGGAAATTTGAACAGAACTAACTGGAACCTTTCTTCTAGGTTAACTGTTATTCTTCAAAATCGTAAATGGTTTCTTTCAACGTGTACAGTCAAGGTTACTGGATACAAAAGTGAGACTTTAGTATTATAGTTTGTTCAGCACTAGAAGATGTAGAGGTTGGGGGAAATATGTTTATTTTAAAATGCAAAACTTTAATTAAAAGTAGCCATAAAAGCATTACTTAGAAATTTGCAGAACGGTTATTCAATGTTGCCATCTAGAGGACAAGCTTTAAAATAGCAGTGAAAGGGTAAGATTAAAAGTATTCTTGTTATGATTAAATTTTCAGTCTACAATACAGACGCAAAATTATCTACTTAGACTTTATAGGGCATCTGAATTTTAAAAATTATTCACACGAATACCTAGAAACTTCAACTAGAGTATGCACATCTAATAGTAACCCACTCTAGATATTTATTTAAGTCGAGTCCGACTCTTTTAGACCCCATGGACTGTCGTCCACCAGGCTCAGACTTTGACCATGGGATTTCCTAGGCAAGAATACTAGAGTGGGTTGCCATTGCCTTCTCCATTTAAGACATATTAGTTGATTATTCGGAGAAGGCAATGGCACCCCACTCCAGTACTCTTGCCTGGAAAATCCCATGGGCCGAGGAGCCTGGGGGGCTGCAGTCCATGGGGTCGCTAAGAGTCAGACACGACTGAACAACTTCACTTTCACTTTTCACTTTCACGCATTGGAGAAGGAAATGACAACCCACTCCAGTGTTCTTGCCTGGAGAACCCCAGGGAAGGCAGAGCCTGGTGGGTTGCCGTCAATGGGGTCGCACAGATTCGTACACGACTGAAGCGACTTAGCAGCAGCAGCTGATTGTGTCTATTGTGTCTATTAGGCACTGTTCTAGGTGCTGAGATACAAAGATGACAAAGACATATATATATAACGTACACTCAAGAAGTCCACATTCTAGACGATGGAATCAATGAACAAATGGAAAATTCCAATAGTGTGATAAAGGTTGTGATAGAAGTGACCAGACTGTTATAGAAGAATATGAGCCAAACATCACACTCCAGTGGATAAGAAAGCATCAGTAAGGAACATGTCCTGGAAGTGACAGCTGAGCTTAGTCTGTTATTGTAATAACTTTGAAACAATTTAGATTTTCCCCTTTTGCTTCTTTGTATTAAAATAAAGGGAAAAAACGAATACTCAAAAAACAACACAGTTATTACATCTACTGGTGTACATAAAATGGAGCTTATGTTCACTGAAATAAGCTATTCATTGCTTATGTCGATATTTTCTTACCTCAAACTTCCTTTCAGTAGCCTTTAACAAGTTTCCTATAGAGTTTTCTTCATGGAGCAATCCTGGGGAAAAATACGTTGTCACTTCTCCTGCTCATATTCTAGGTTTGGACAATAGGATCGAATTAAAGGTACTGGGTTGATTGGCAGAACATGTCTTTCTCAGCTGCTTCACAAATAGCAAAGGAAAATCCTCCTAAAATGCAGTATGGTGTCTATATCCACCTCCATCATGAGCAGAATTTTATCCCAATAAAAATTAGTACTAAATTCCCATTTCTATTACCCTGAAGTGAAAGTTGCTCAGTCGTGTCCAACTCTTTGCAAGCCCATGGACTATACAGTCCGTGAAATTCTCTAGGCCAGAATACTGGAGTGGGTAGCCTTTCCCTTCTCCAGGAGAACTTCCCAACCCAGGGATTGAATCCATGTCTCCCACATTGCAGGCGGATCCTTTACCAGCTGAGCCACAAGGGAAGCCCACTATTACCCTAGTTTCCACATAAATAACCTCTGGGACAGTTCCTATCTAACTTAAACATATCACTATTGTTATATTTGTATGTATATGAGATGTATCTATAAAGCAGTAAAATACTGTGGCGTGTGAGCTGGCTATAGTTCTACCTAAAAATTTTGCTATCCCTCCATTACCCAAGGAAGATTTTGATTTGCTCTTAACTATAATATTTTTTAAATAAAAATTACTATTATCATTACCACTATTGGAAATAGAATTATTTCAGTCAGAGAAAATGAAAATAGAATCACTGTTTGAAGAAACTATACTGGTACAGGTAGATAAGTATTTAAAATCACCATAGAAAACAAACAGCTCAAATCAAAGCAATTTTCACTCAGATTTGAATTTGATAGAGAACAAAAAGAATACAGAGTGATGAATTATTATTTTATTTTTGTAGAATAAGAGGAAAAATTCCAAATCTAAATAAAATAGTTCATAATATTTCCTGATAAAATATCATCCAGGTGTGTTAATTGGAGTCAGGAGTTGGTTATTTTTTTAATGTTACTAACCAAACTTCTGTTCAAGTTGGAACAGTAATTATAGACTTAGTTGTATGTCAGCAAGCAATGTTCGTCTTGGGGCAGCATCTCCAAATGAGTGTGAATGGGGTGGCTTTTTTATCCCAGACTTTGCTTTTCTTCCATGTGACTGCATCCTTCTTTCTAGAAACATTCACTGTGGAGATAGGTTGCACTCCAGTTTTATACAATAAATTGTGCAAACAATTTAACCTTGAAAGTCAGTTCATACTGAACCAGAAAATTTTATAAAATCTTCACAATAATATCTATCACTTTTCTAATGAAGAATCAAAGTTCTAATATTGAACAGGTGATAGAATCCTATGATTTTGAATGTTTTTAGTTCAGTAAAAATTTTAAAAGAGGAACTTTATTTTTATGTTGCCAACACAAGATGAAAGATAGACAAATACATATAGACAGAAAGATAGATAGAAAAACCATGAC
>SJYQ01000767.1:357117-383606 GCA_006410935.1 Redunca redunca | reverse complement strand
TACGTTCCTTTTATTTTCTATTAATTTCACCACAGATTGGCAAAAACTTTATTACCGATAGGTTCTGGTCTGTGTCAGACTCATAATTATTTCAACTCTAATTCTTCCCTGGTAAGAGTTAATTTTTCTGCTTAAATGTCACTTGTGCTTATAACTGCTTTCTTTACAGCTTAAATTTATTTTAACTATTTCCTGTGTTTGCTATGCAAAAGATTTAGTTTAAGTATCAGTTGAAAGCTGAACTGTCTAAATTTAAAAGCCTCAAGCTTCAACTTATCCATTTGAAAAATGTTGTTTCTCATTCAGTGAGAAACAAGATTATGCAGATGTGGACACAGAGTAAAATAACATAATTTCAAGATTATGACGTATCCTCAAGGAGGACAAATGGCGTATCCTCAAGATTACAGTTTAATAAGGAAGACAACAATATATCTTAGAGCTTTATATAGATAAATGTAATAACATTTAAGAAGTAGTTTGTGTATGTATGGGGGGATGGGTATATGAATGCACACAGTCACTTAGTCATGTCCTCCTTTGTGATCCCCTGGACTGTAACCCGCTAGGCTCCTCTGTCCATAGGATCCTGGCAAGAATACTGGAGTGGGTTGCCATTTCCTACTGACCCAGGGATCAAATCTGTGTCCCTTGTATCTTCTGCATCGGCAAGTGGGTTCTTTACCACTGTGCCACCCGGGAAGCCCTAAGAAATAGCTTGAATATTAGTTCTGATTCAAAATTATATAATTAATATTGCACAAAACAAACATAACAATATGGATAACAACTTAAGACACGTGCAATAGTCTTACAAAGTTTTGTTACCAGTTAAAGCCAAAGCAAAAACACCTTTCATGCTCCTTCCTTCTGCCCTTGTTTCCGCCATAGATGCAGGAACAATTCTCCTTAGATTCCAAGGCCATCCCCTTTTCTGCCCTATATTTACATCTCACCATGCTTTTGAAGTGTCTTATGCACACAAAGTCACCACTTTTGCTCTTGGGCTTTCAGAGTTGCTGACAGCATTTCTTGATACTCACAAAGATCCTGTTCCTACATCAGCTCACTAGAGCCCACTGTGTTCTCACTCCTCTTAAAAGTCAGTTAGTTGGGCCTCAAAATCCTGACTTCTACTTAGCCATAGTCTTCAGAAATTCAACAAAGTGGCTCATTTCAACATNAAATAAAAATAAATAAATGTACCAGTCCCCTGGGTCAGGAAGATCTCCTTGAAAAGGAAATGGCAACCCACTCCAATATTTTTGCCTGTGAAATCCCATGGACAGAGGAGTCTGGCAGGTTACAGTCCATGGGGTTGCAAAAGAGTTGGACATAGTGACTAAACAACAACAGTTAGTAGCATACCTCCTTAATTCAACAAGATTGGGCTGATTATAAGTTGATTTGAAGTACTTCCTTGGACCCAATTGCCCTCCTTTCAGAATGAATCCTTCTCAAGTACTAATCTGACTTCTTGTTCAAGTAGTTGTTTTGTAGTTATACCTTGCACATCCTTCAGACTAGTAAAGGACTGGATAAACACAGCTTAGGCTACAGAAAAGAACCTTGATTAGTTTAACAGAGTGCAGTTATACCCATAACCAGGTGATTTTCCCAAAGAAAATCATTAATTCAGCAAATATTTACTTGTAAGTTTTATGTATGAAAAGCATTGCATGAGTCTTTATAATTCAGTGTTTCTTCATATATTAGCAAGTGAGCAAATTACCATAAAGCTAAGAATTAATTGGAAACAACTGCATCTAAGCATTAGAGCCAGAGGGACCTCAGGGACTATGTAGTCTTTATTCTGCAGGTAAGAAAACTGAAACACTGAATGGTTTAATGATTCAGAGAGCTGCACCCTTATTGAGGATTAATGAAGTGTCCTGGGGGATTTCTTGTCTAGTCAACCCAAATTTAGAGCCAATGGAGTAATTTGGGGAATTTCTACATTAAACTAGAAAATCAATCGCCTATGGTATATTAGCTAGCATCTTGAGTAAAATGTAATCCTTATGTTCAAGTGAGTTATCAAATCAATTCTGAACCACTCCAGACTCCTTGGCCTCTAAGCTGCTGCAGTCAGTACTGTAATAGCATAACTTCTGTATTAGTCAGAATGCAAATGACAATTTGAAAATTACTCATCCTTAATGGAAGTGGCAAAATGTTGAAAGTTATTCTGTATGTTACACAGGCACAGAATTTTATTTCAATTTTGTCTAACTGAAGCTTTAGGTAAGACTATTTATTCTTCTTTTCTCTTGCAATCTCTAAGTCAATAAGCTTCACACTAAATAATACTCATGTATCATTTTCAGGTCACCTTCTGGTACTTGATATGTTGCTGGGTGACCATGGGGTCAAAGTTATGGCACCATTCAGAGAGGTGCTTCCGTGCCACGAACAGTAGCTTCTTCATTAATATACGGACAAATGCATATCATCAGGTGAGGGTGTTGTACGGAATATACTGGCACTGAGAAGTGAATTTGAATTAGATAATCCCCAGCTCACTTGCAGCTTTGTTATAAGTTTCTCAGAGAATGTTTTAGCATAAATCAACATTTTCAAGCCTAGAACGAATTTAAGCATGTATTCCTCATTGATGCTTCAATAAAATTTCTTTAATGATATATTGGATTGCTCTAGCACTTACATCTTTTGTTTTATGCCATCATAATAAAAAATTTATATTATATCTATATAGCCAATTATTTGCTATATATCTACACAGCATAAGTATAGTCAATAGTAATGTGACTTTAAAGTATGTTTTAACAAACATAAACACATCATATCCATACAGGGAAAACAAATTCTGATGAAGTCGGGTTAATAAATAAATGTGATAATGTTTCAGAGAATAAAAATGTCCCAGAAAATGTTTTCTTTACTCTAGGCTACACTGGCATAGAATGAAAAGGCCTCCGTTTCTTTGTAAAACAAAATCACTAGCTTTAAATAAAGACCATTCCACAATGATAAGTCAATCCCTTGAGTGCTCTCCCCTCATGGCTGAGAGGTTGGTAGATTCCAAGTCAGCATCATGCAGAAGCTTAGTGACCTTTCATTCCACATACAAAAAACTTTCACCTGGTTTTCTAACTCCATGGTTTTCAGAAGTGAATGCTTGAGTACCCTTCTTTGTGTCTTAACTGCAACCGGAATCATTTAGACTGATTGGAAAGATAGCAAGAAATACTCTAGATATTTTCATTGAGATAGCTAAGAACCAGTTGCCAAGTGCCCTTTTAAATTGCTTTTTGCTGTACTGAAAATGTTGAGATGTTTCCTCTTAAAGAACATCTACAGAAAAAAATGAAGTATCATATTTCAGTTTATGAAGCACAAAACAATCACTCAATAAATGTTAGTGAATTAACTAATTATCATGCAAATATTGTCAAGCTAGGCTCTCAGCAGGATAGAATGCCATTTAGGAGACATGGGCAAAAGAAAATAGAATTAATATTATAAAACAAAATAAGTATATTAAGTAGTAGTATTTGCTTAGTGAAAGAAAATAGATAAAGTAGTCTGAAAGATTGAACAGCATTAAGGATTTAAGTTGTACTTTCCATAAAAGAAGATTATCACTAAAGAAGGAAATAGAGGTGAGAAAATAGAAGGGCTTTTTGATGGTCAGAGAACATCTTTAGGTAGATAATATGACATCATTAAAAGATTTTCAATGAAAATTTGAGATGTGATCAGAATTTTATTTTAGGAAGATCATTTTCTCAGTGGTATGCAGAGAGGAGTAGTTCAGTTCAGTTCAGTCGCTCAGTTGTGTCCGACTCTTTGTGACCCCATGAATCGCAGCACACCAGGCCTCCTTGTCCATCACCATCTCCCGGAGTTCACTCAGACTCATGTCCGTTGAGTCCATGATGCCATCCAGCCATCTCATCCTCAGTCGTCCCCTTCTCTTCCTGCTCCGAATCCCTCCCAGCATCAGAGTTTATTCCAATGAGTCAACTCTTTGCATGAGGTGGCCAAAGTACTGGAACTCAGCTTTAGCATCATTCCTTCCAAAGAAATCCCAGGGCTCATCTCCTTCAGAATGGACTGGTTGGATCTCCTTGGAGTCCAAGGGACTCTCAAGAGTCTTCTCCAACACGACAGTTCAAAAGCATCAATTCTTCAGCGCTCAGCCTTCTTCACAGTCCAACTCTCACATTCATACATGACCACAGGAAAAACCATAGCCTTGACTAGATGGACCTTAGTCAGCAAAGTAATGTCTCTGCTTTTGAATATACTATCTAGGTTGGTCATAACTTTTCTTCCAACAGAAGAAAAATTAGAAATGCATCTTAGAAACCCTTGCAGCATTCCAGCTCTCCAGAAACTAGGGCCTAAATCAGAGACAGTATAATCAGAAATGGGAATGAGCTGAAGACACCCAAAGTTGTTGGTTAATGACATTGTGAGAAATCAGCGAAAATTGAAAATGACATTTTAAGTCTGGTTAATTTAGAAAATAAAAAAGAAACTATGAAAAGCAATGTAAAATAGTTGTCACAGTTGTAAACTCTAGAATAAAAAGATTTGAGTTTGAACTGCAGCTTTCCTGTTGATCAACTTTGTGATCTCAGGGGACTTACATGACATTTTTGTGCCTCAATTTCCCCATCTGTAAAAGAGGACTAATCAAGCACCTACTATAAAGGGATGGCACAAACACAAAATAAGACTACATATGCAAATAATATTGCTTTTCACATAATAAGTACTAGACACTATTATTAGCAATGTTGTAATGTTTCAAACAAACTAATTTTGTATATGTTGACTTTGGTGTAACATATTAATATCAAATAAGCAATTAGAATTGTGGCATTGGAGCTCTGGAAGGAAGCAGACAGGAGATGTAGAATAGTGTTATCTGAGCCTATAAACATTTGAGTCTTAGAATTAACTAGAAAAAAATTGTAGGAGTCTCACTTTCTAGTCTCTGAGGTCAAACTTGGACCCATTAAGTGAGTCTGTGTGCCTTGAAATGCATATAAATTTGGGTTTCACCAGGTCACAGTTGATTTGGTGTCTAACCCAAGGTTCATCAATCAGTTTTAGATTTTGTTTATTTGTTTTTATTACTTTTGTCTGTGCTGGGTCTTCTTTGCTGTGTGTGGGCTTTCTCTAGTTATGATGAGCAGGATCTGTGCTTTAGTTGTAGTGAACGTGCTTCCCATTGCAGTGGCTTCTTTTGTTATGGAGCATGCCACTCTAGGCATGTGGGCTTCAGTAGTTGGGGCACATGCGCTCTGTAGTTGCCACTTTCAGGCTCTAGAACACAGGCTCAATAGTTGTGGTGCACAGGCTTAGTTGCTCCACAGCATGTGGAATCTTTCCAGACCATGGTCAAACTTGTGTCTCTTGCATTGGCAGCTGTATTCTTAACCACTGAACCACCAGGGAAGTCTCATCAATCAAAGTTTTAAAACAAAAAATTTACTTTACAATATTGTATTGGTTTTGCAATAGTGTAAAGTAATTAACCTCAAATTAAAATAAATAAATTTATATTAAAAAATGTAAATTGATTTGAGATTGGAGAAATCTTTGAAAATTATTGTCAGCTGTATAGGAGTTCAACTAATGATAGAAAAGTATATAAATTTTCAAAAGTGGGAGAATATTGTAATCTGAGAGCTATAAATCTTTAAGGTTGATGTTTATCCTCAGGAAGTTTTACAAAAGATAATTAAGTAGAGTAATATTGAGTCTATAAACAAGGCAATCATTAGGAGCCTGTATGGGTTTACAAAGAAAAAAAACCAGAAGGATAATTACAGACTTTTAGTGACACTGTCCAGGGAGTTTACAAAGATTTCATAAGTTTGAAGGTTTTAAACGATCCACTAGAACCTACAAGATGTAGGATCTGTAAGACTTTAGTATAAAGGCAGAGGTAACAGCGCAACAAGAAAAAGATAGTGCAGATAAGCACCAGGGCTCTAAAAGAATCCCATGTGCAAGCTCCAAGTGATTCTTACTAACAAACCTCTCCAGAGTGATCCTTCGAGATGTGTACAGTGAATCTCAACCTCAGAAGATCTGAATTCATCAGGAGATAAATTTCTTATTAGAACCCTTTACACCTCTCTGGTCACATAGCCAAGTGAGGCTGGCTAACTGGTTGTACAAAAAAAAAAAAACAATCAGTAAACAAATTGGTTTTAGAAGTTACCAAAATACAATAGTTTCAGATTTTAAATCTCAATGCCCCATTGAAGGAGAAAACAGACAGAACAGGCTCCATCTTGAAAGCAGGACTCCATCTTGGGCCAGACCATGGACTTTGAACTATATGCCCAGTATCTATGGAAACAACATACCAACTGGAAAACCAGACACCCCCTCCCCCTCCATGGAAGAGCCCCAGGGCTCATACCTAAACTCTCAGACAGCTAAAAGAATACCCTAATTATCTGTGTAATTGAAAAGAATCATAAATTCTATTATGCTAATTGGGGTATGACCACAGGCCTATTGATTATTGTCCACTGTTAACTACCTAGGCTTACGGCATACGAATTCATGGGTTAACTTTGATTGTATCTTTCTTTTCCTTTGTTCAGACTAGTTTCAGAGCATTTGGGGAGGTGCTCTTAGGGTATGTACACTTACAGTATATAAGGTTTTCACAAAAACTGGTTGGAGCCCTTTGCTAAGAGGAGACTCTGCCTTGGGCCTACCAGTGTAATAAATTGCACTCCACTATCTGCATTGTCCTTCTGAGTGAGTTTGTTTTTCAGATCATGTGGCTACAACACCATCACAAGTAAGAATTAAAGCCAGATATCCAGGCATCTCCAAAGATAAGACTAGAGTTTTCCAGTCATCTGCAAATCAGCTCTATCCTACACACAGATAACAGAAGTTCATATATGTGAACTATTCTAATTTCAATGAGAAATTTTATCTTGTATTATATGAACTGTTTTAAGCAAAAGAGAGAAATAGATGACTGTATGATTAGGTTGATTTGTAGTTGGATAAAGAACTTACTGATATAATTAAGTGCCAGTTTTAATTTATATTTTCTGTAACGTGAGGTACATGGATCATATTTTTATATGTTTAAATCACATTTAGGTCTCTCCTCTGTGAAGTCTCTATAGCTTTTGCAGGGCTAGATGAACTGTAACAGGCAGGAGAATAAAGGGGTAATTTATCCAGGCAGTGAGAAAAGCCCAGAAGAAGGCAATGTATGATGCAAAAAGTCACAAATTGGTCTATATTTTAATATCATTAAGAGGGTAAAAGAATAGTAGTGAGAAGTGAGGCTGGAGGGGATGATGAGAATCTTATCATTGTAAACCACAAGTTGGCACTTGCCATGGGTGCTTTCCATCTACCCTACAAGGATTAAATCATGTTCTGCTGCACTGCTGATCTCCAACAGCCTCCATGAAGGAGTTCAGGGTGAAGAGCAGAAATGAGGTACTCTGTGCTCCCAGAAAACTGGCAGAACAGGTCTTCAGATAGTTAGATATTCTCAAGAGCTGACTATATGAACCCAACTATTGTATCTCCTCATATCTAGAAAAGCATTAAAACATTAAAATCCTTCATGGTGATGACTGTTTCTTATGACTACCAGAAGCTTCACAAGACTAGCAGAAACTTTCTAAAAAGTAAATATGCTTTATTGCATGTACTCCCCCATTACCAGTATCACATGTATACTGTCCTTCCCCCCTACCTCTTTGGAACAATTTGTTAGAGTTATCTAAAGTATTATCTCCCAGGGTTCAGTCTCATACTGCCCCAAATAAAACTTAACTCACAACTCTCATGTTGTGCATATAGTTGACATGTAATTAACTTGGACCTTAGATTTATTCTAGATCTTTAAATATCAGAAACACCTGACATTCTTTTAAAGTAGTGTCTCAGGATGCTCCCTTTAGGATTTAATTCTACAGGATTAATGTGGGAACCACATGCCTAGGACAAATAGTGATCTATCTGAAATCAATCTGAAAATCAATTCAGTGGACCATAATACCAGTGTTTGAGGTTTTTTGTTTGTTTGCTTTTAATTAAACACAAAAATAGAAGAAAACAGAACAGGGGTTGAGAATAGAAGGGAAGATACTGAAGGAGAAAAAAAGCAGAGAGATAAAACTCAAAAAGGGAGAATATAAAAATGCATTGCAGATTACAACTTAGACTTCCAAAATATGTTTATACATACAGCGAGTATGTATTTGCATGTGCTGGTGTTCCAGGAGGTGATGGGAAAATGCAAAATGTAATTTTTGCTCTAAACCATGGTCAGAAAGTTTGAAAATCACTGCCTTAGGCTAGGGGTACTGTTGAAGGATTTTAAGCAGATAAATGGCATGATCAGATTGAATTTTAGATTTATCCCTTTAAAAGCCTGCAGGGAAGAGAGCTTCCTTTTCAACAAATTGTATGCAGGCAAGATCTGAAAACCTCATTTGAATATATCTAAAGCAAAATCCTTTTATTTGATATGCAAATGAATGTGCATATTTTTTAAAAAAGAAAAATAGCAAGTTATCAGAAGTATCTTTCCTTACGGAACATTTCATTTATTAATTTACATAAATATGTATCTAGTATCGACATTATTTTCAGCACTTTTGTAAGTGCTGAAAACAGTAGTAAATGAAACAAAATCCTTGCCCTTGTTAGGCTTGTAGTCTAGTCAGAAGTGACACACAGCAGTAAACTCTGGCAGATTTTGTTTCCCAAAGATGACAGCAACAATACTTCCCATCTTGTATTCTCTTCAAACAACATCATTTTAATACTCCTCCCATCAATTAGTGCATCTATGCTTATTTCTCTTGAAAATGGGCATGGCTTTATAATTATCTGGGTCAATTAAGTGTGCTGGAAAATACTTTCTTGAGATTTTTAATACAATGGAAACAGTCAGACTGAAGCAGCTATGCTGTGAGGAAGCTCATACTAGCCACACTGAGAGTTCGTGTGAAGAGGTCATGAGACAACATGGAAGAAAAGACGATACCTAGCCAGTCCCTCGGAGAAGGCAATGGCACCCCACTCCATTACTCTTGCCTGGAAAATCCCATGGACAGAGGAGCCTGCTGGGTTGCAGTCCATGGGGTCGCTAAGAGTCGGACACGACTGAGCAACTTCACTTTCACTTTTCACTTTCATGCATTGGAGAAGGAAATGGCAACTCACTCCAGTGTTCTTGCCTGGAGAATCCCAGGGACAGGGGGGCCTGATAGGCTGCCGTCTATGGGGTCGCACAGAGTCTGACGCAACTGAAGCGGCTTAGCAGCAGCAGAAGCAGCAGCAGCAGCCAGTCCCTAGATGCATCCCCACTCTTTCAGCTGCATCCACTCTGCTATGTAATTGCATGGGAGAACCACAGTCAGTATGACTCAGCAGATTCCTTTCCGAAATCCTGATGCATCAACACCATGAGAGGTAATAAAGTAAAAATACTTGTATTAAGCTACTAAGTTTTGGGGTGATTTGTTAGGCAGCAATCGATAAAGGGAACACTGACAAAAAACAAATATAGTTAGTCAAATGGTGATTAATTGCTAAGAAAAATAAATAAGTGTAGCACATAGAAGGATAGGATATAAGGGGGAGAAAAGTAGCAGGCTACCCAAGCTGGTCACAAAAAGCCTTAATGATAAAGTGATAAAGAGGGAAGAAAGCAGAGGAACAGCTCTGCAGGGATGTGAGGAAGAAGAACCGCAGAGACAGAAAACAGAAGACAGCAGGTGTCAAGACTGAAGTACAGAATGCTTGGTATGGCAAGGAACCCTAGAGAAGATGACTGACAGAGTGGGGAGATGAGATCATAGAGAAAGGAAAGGAAAGGGAAGGGAGAAAAGAAACCTAAATAATGAGGAGTGCTGTAGGTTGTTTTAAAAAATTTTATTTTCACCTTGGATGAGATGGGAAGATTTAAAATGGTTTTGAAAAGAGATTTGATTTTTCTTAAAGGATCTATCTGGTTTCTGTGTGGAGACTAGAAGGAGTGTAGAAGAAGCTACAAATTAAAAATAAAAGGCTTAATTCTCTCTGATGAAAATAGAGCCCCCATCCCTTTTCTTAGAGAACTTGTAAATTCTTTCACTGTCTCTTTCAAATGTATGTAAATCTTTTCAAAATCTAAATATGTCTCCCGCCAGCGTTACAACCTAGGAATGTCTCAGGAGCCTGAGAGCCATCTCTTTGAAATGTAATCATTAAAAATGATAGCACCCCTATCTCCCAGGTTCTGCAGGAAAGCACAAGCCTAACTTCTGTGGGTTCCTTGCTCCAAGTTGTAAAACAGCCTCTTGCCATAAAGATATGAGAAGGTTTTACATCTGCTTTGGATAAAGCCAATTAGCTAACACAAAAGGTCACTCTTTATACAAAATGAATTTAGAATGAAGTGTGTGTGACAAATTATGCTGGCAGGTGCTCTTATTTGAGAATTAGTTATTTATCTTGAAAACATGTATGTAATTGGTTGTATCTGCTTCATTGTATAGAAGGGAGAGATTTCTTCTGTCTTTGCAACCTCCTAGTGGATTCCCTGTGATGTACATCTAACTCTGGTTTAATGCTTATTTGGTAATAAAATTGTTTCTTTTCTACCTTTGTGAAGAGACTTCTAGGCAGGAATAATATTTTGTTTTTAATATATCCCCCCAAAAGGGCAAGGGCAGAAACAAAGAAAATAGTTAAGAAATTGATGTGATATTCCAGCAGATAAGTAATGAAGGCTGGCAGCACCTGTAGCAGTAGGGACTGAAATGTGAGTTCCTTCTAAACCATTCTAAACCTTCCCATCTCATCCAGGGTGAAAATAAAAATTCTTAAAAAAAAAAAATCTACAGCACTCATTATTTAGGTTTCTTTTCTCCCTTCCCCATCCTTTCCCTTCTCTATGATCTCATCTCCCCGCTCTGTCAGTCATCTGCTCTGTTTCTTTGCCCATAACAAGCATTCTGTATTTCAGTCTTACATGCTTGTCTGAAGCATGTAAGAACTTCTCTGAAGTTCTTCTTTCACATATCTCTTCAGAGCTGTTCCTCTGTTTTCTTCCCTGTTTATCGCTTTATCAGTAAGGCCTTTTGTGACCAGCTTGGGTTTCCTGCTACTTTTCTCCCCCTCATTTCCTATCCTTCTATGCACTACACTTATTTATTTTTCTTAGCAATTAACCACCATTTGACTAACTATGTTTATTTTTTTTGTCAGTGTTCCCTTTTCATGATGGTGGGGGCTTGGTATTTTTTACAACTAACAATATATGGCCAAAGTTATTCTTTCTCTTATTCTTTCATTCATTTAACTAAAATGCATCTATCTTTGTTATCTGCCAGATATGAACTTAGATTCTAGCAGAAATTAAAATAAACAATACTGATACTATTTATCATATCTCAAACTTCATGGCTTTTAATTCTTCTAGCTTCTCAATCAGTGTGCAAGATGCAGAACCAATTTATTCAATTTTACATGGATTTTTGGAGTATTTTTGTTGTAGCCACATGTTCTGGGAAACAGATTCACTCAGGACAATGCAGATAATGGAGTGCAGTTTATTACACTGGATGGGCCCAAGGCAGAGTCTCCTCTTAGCCCAGTTTTTGTGAAATCCATATATATCCTAAGTGTATGTGCCTAAACCCACCTCCCCAAATTCTTTGAAATTAGTTTGAACAAAGGAAAAGAAAGTTACAATCAAAATTAACCCGTGATTCATATGCCTGAAGCCTAGGTAGTTAACAGTGGACAATTATCCAGGTATTACCAGTCACCAATTACCATAGGTAGGCCTGTGGTCATACCCCATTAAGCATAATAGAATTTATGATTCTATTCAGTTACACAGATAATTAGGGCATTATTTTAGCTGACAGAGAGTTTAGGTATGAGCTCTGGGGCTCTTCCATCCGGGGGGTGGGGGTGGGGGTCCTGGTTTTCCAGTTGTTATGTTGTTTCCATAAATACTGGGCATATAGCTCAAAGTCCATGGTCCGGCCCAAGATGGAGCCTGTTCTGTTTCCTCCTTCATTTTCTTTTATAGGTTATCAACTCAAAGAAAAAGTTAAATATGAACAGCATAGTCAATACTAAAGTATATGAAACCATATACATATGACAATAAAAATGACATTGATATTAAAATAATGAAATAAGATCTAAAAGTCAGTTTTTTTTTAATTTGTGTTCCAGCTATTTATATAGTATTTTTAGTAATATTTCTTCTTGATGTAGAGAGAGAGATGAAAGAGAAAAGAGGAGAAACTAAAATATCTGACATTTTTCCCAAGGTAGGAAAAAACAGGAATAATTTGTAATTTCCAATTTAAGTCTCAAACTTTCTGTCTAATATTTCAGAGATGAGTTATAGGGAGGATATGTGTACTAAAATTTTAAATGGGTGAGTGGAATTTGTGCCCATTATTTGGAATTCAGAAGAGTCTGGGTTTTATCTAAAAGTAAAATCTCATTAAAATGAATACTAAAAAGAATATTAAGTGAGCCTAATTGAAACCAATTGCTATCCAAGAAATACTTGAGCATTTTGTTTAGCATAATGATCATTCCAGAGTTTCTGTGAACACGCTTTTGATTGGTGACAATCCAACAAAACTGAACTTTTTTCAAACAAGGCAGTTTAATATTCTCAGAACAGGGAGATGAAAATATCCAAGTTTTCTTCACTGACTTCTGCACCAACACTGGGATCAGTTCTTGGCAGGTTGAATTGTGCCAGACATAAGGAAGTGATTTTTTTAATCTTCCTAGCTAGTTTTTATTTTATTAGCATAAAACATTAAGAAATATGAATTCTAAAGAAAAGTGAAAGTAAACATTTGTATAGGTGTGTGAATGCATTATCCTTGCCCAGTCTTGTCAGACCCTTTGCAACCCCATGAACTGCAGATTTCCAGGATCCTGTATCCATGGAATTCTCCGGCAAGAATACTGGAATGGGTTGCCATTTTCTCCTGCAGGAGATCTACCTGATCAGGGATCAAACCCATGTCTCCCTTGTCCCCTGCACTGGCAGTGGATTCTTTAACACTGAACTGCCTGGGAATCCCAAACATCTACCTAGCTAAATCCAAATGGTAAATAATTCAAAAATGCCGTTTTGACCTATGAAAATCTCCCAGTGAGGACATTAGTTTGAGTTCCTAAATTATGTATGACTGTCTACACTAGTTGAATTCACTCAATGATTGTTCAACTTCTTGGCTTTATGTTGATAGAGCCAAAATAAGTCCTGCAGTTAAGGGCAACACTTTGGAATAGAAAGAAATCACTATTTGAAATTAGAATAATTAGGTCCTTGGTTTCTAGACACATAAACATAGGCAAGTGAAATAACATTAAACTGAGTCTCTCTTCCTGCTCAAACTTGAAATAATGATAACACTTCCTACAGTGTAACACTGTTAATATGAGTCATATGAGAAGGTGCAATCATAAGAAACTTGAAAACAGTAACCTATTTTTAAAATTAAGGCTTATTAATATTTATTGACATGTTGATTTTAAAGTATCAAATAAGATTATAAACGTACAAATAATTTTCTACTTCTTTTTATTTGGCCTTTAGGGATGTCACAATAATTTATAAAATCATTTAAAATGTTGCAGTAACTCAAGTAACAAAAACACTCATTCCTTTTAGAAAGAAGAACCAGGTAAATGAAGGTCAGTCTTGATAGGAACAAAGCATGAATTATTAACAACAGATAGCTAATGCCTACATCCTAGTTTATGATAAACTCATGTGGAAAAATTAATAAGTAACATAAACTTAGCACTTAGTGATCATGAATGTATTATCTTATCATCTTGTCATGCCCTTGCTTAAAGGGACTGACAAAGCAAACTCTCTGCCTTAGGAGGAGGGATGTATTGAAGAAGGTAGAAGCCATATTCACACTCCTCACCTCATTCATTTATTCGATAAAATATTTATTGAGTTCCTCTTTGTAACAAGACAAGAGGAAACCCTGATAGAATGCTTTATGTCTGAAAAGAATGAAAACTGGGAAAAATGTGGAAGATGCATTTGTATGCATGCATTCATTCAGTAAAAGTTGATTGAATTTGGGACCAGTCAAAAGAGACACAGCAATAAATAAGATATGCATTATACTTGCCATTTCAGAATTTACAAAGTGATCATTAAACAAATATTTACAGTAAATAAAGATGATTGTTGTGACTAAGAAAAGCAGAATAATATGGAAACATAAACCTAAACTTAGTCAGTGAAGTCAAACACAAGAACTGAAGTGTGATTCACCTGAAGTGTGATTAGGTAAGGTGGGAGGGAAGAGTGACCTCAGGAAGGAAGGTCTCCCCTTTTCCCTCCCAACTGAGACTAAGTAAGTTTCTTCATTAAATGTCACCCTAGCACCTTGCACTTCTATAACACTCCACATATTTGCAATTATTTATTTTAATGCCTATGTTATCAATCATTTTGTAATTTCCACAAGGGGAGGGAAAGTGCTTCATTTATCACTGTATCCCACCTCTTAGGGCAGGGGTAGTTATTTAAATGAGCTTGATAAATAAAGACTAAATAAAATTTACTTAATGAAAGAAGTTTAGTGAAGCTAGATGTGAGAACTATAAAAGTAGTTTGGGGAGAAATGAGATTGAAATACGGCCAAAGGCCAGATCTTTATTCTAATTTATGGGAAAGCCATTGAACTATTTTATGAAGAGCACTAAGCTGATTACAGTTGTGGGTTTTGGAAGATTACTCTAGCTAGAGAGTAAAGAAAAGTTTGGAGAAAATCTCACCAACAGATAAAGATACCAGTTAGGAGATTTGTAATACTTCTTGTGATTGATAATGGTGACCTGGTTTAAGCTGTAATGGTAAATATGAAGAGTAGTGAGTAGACTCTGGAAATATTTAGAAAGCTTAAAAAAAAAAAAAAAAAGGCCAAAGATACAGATATTCCTACTTCAATTCTGCCATTGTCAATCTATTTATACCACAAAAATAAAATGACTATCTAATACAAACACAATTGTGAAGACATAAACTCACAGACATACTAATAAATTATTGTAATTTTATAATATAAATGCTATAACAGAATAAGTACCCCAAACAAATAAAAACAGAAGCATAAGAAAACTAACATTTATTCAGCAAATACTGATTGATATCTATCATGTACCAAGTACCGTATCTGAACCTGCCTTCAAGAAATTTATAGTAACATGAGAAACTCAGGTTGGAATAGTAGTTAAAAGGTTAAAAACAGCTAGCCTTTACTGAGAACACTCAAAGTCAGTCACAAGGTTAAATACATTTCTTGCTTTATCTTGTTTATCCTTCCTGACAAACCCATGATAACAGTGATTATTCTTACTGTCTCCTTTGTTGGTTTATCTTCTTCTCCACTATTGTTTAAGATCAAATGTACTGGGACTCAGTCTTTGGTCCTCTTCTCTTGTCCATCTATACTTATACCCAAGGTGACTTATTCTTTCCAGTGATTTAAATATTTCTATGTGCTGTGACTCTCATATATGTATCTGCTACTCAGACCTCTTGCCCAAATTCCAAACTTTTGTATCAGCTACCTACTGGGTATCTTCTCATATGGCCAAAAGGAAGTGATAATACTGTCCCAAACTTGCTTCATTATCAAACTTTCCCATTTCAGTGGATGGTACTGTTCCCTTAAAGTGACTTTGGGTCATCTTTGATCCCTCTCTTACTATTATATTTTATATCCAATCTTGTCAGGGATTCCTATAGTTGAGTCTTCAAAAGATATTCAGAATCTTACTGTTTTTCACCTCCTGCATGCTTCAGCCTTGATCTGAGCCACTATTATTTCTTACCTTAAAAACCGTTAATAGCTTCCTAGTTGGAATCTTAACCTTCATCTACCATTTCTTCCTTCGTTTTATAGTCCATTCACACCAGAAAAACACTGTAGTTTCACTTTCTTCAGAAAAAAAGCCACAGTCTTCTGAGTGGCTTATGTACAGGATCAAATTGTGTCTTCCAAAAGTGTATGTCTAACCACAGAATGTGATCTTACTTGGAAAACATCTTGGCAGGTAAAATCAAATTAAGGTAAAGTCACAGTGTGTTAGAGTGGACTCTAATCCAATGACTTGTATCATAAGAAGAATGAAACTTGGACACAAAAACACACATGGAGAATACCATGGGACTATGGAGGCAGAGACTAGAGTGATATAGTGATACACCAAAGAATGTCAAGGATAAAGACTGTTGGCAACCATGAGAAGCTAGGAAGAGGCAGAGGATTCTTCCCTACATCCTTGACAGAAAGCATGGTGCTGCTGACACATCCATTTTGCAATTCTAGTCTTCAGAACTGTGAGAGATTAAATTTTGTGTTGTTTTAAGCTTTAAATTTTGTGTTGTGTTGTTTACATTACTTGATCAGAGGTAATTTGTGATGGTAACTGTGGGAACTAATACAACTTAGAAGGACCTGTGTGATCTTCACTCCCCATCCTCCAACCTTATCTCTCACTGCTTTTCCTCTTGCTTACTCAATTCTAGTCACCCAGCCTCCCTACTTACTTCTTATACAGAACAGGCATCATGGCACCATAGGTCAGCTGCACTGCCTGACACATCCTCCTGGAATGCTTTTCTATTAAGTGTCTGGACAGATAACTCCCTTATCTCTTTCAAGCCACTGATCAGCCAGAAGGGTTTGGATGAAGCTTATTTCATCACCTTGTTTTATTTATTTTTGAAAGTTATTTTATTGAAATATAGTTGATTTACAATGTAGTATTGGATTCTATATATATATATGAGAAGCAAATGGCGACCCACTCCAGTATTCTTGCCTGAAGAATTCCATGGACAGAGGAGCCTGGTGGGCTACAGTCCATGGGTCACAAAGAGTTAGATGCTATTGAGCAACTACTAAATACACACACATGTATATATATATATGGCTTCCTGGTGACTCAGACAGTAAAGAATTTGCCTGCAATGCAGGAGACCCAGATTCAATCCCTGGGTTGGGAAGATCCCCTGGAAAAAGGAATGGCTTCCCACTCCAGTATTCTTGTCTAGAGAATTCTATAGACAGAGGAGCCTGGTGGGCTATATTCCACTGAGTCACAAAGAGTTGGATATGACTGGGCAACTAACACTTTCCCTGTTTTCATGTGTGTGTGTGTGTGTGTATACAATATACATTCTTTTTCATATTGTTTTCCATTATGATTTACACTGGATTTGAATATAGTTTCCTGTGCTGTATAGTAGGACTTTGTTGGTTCTCTATTCTATATATAATAGTTTGCATCTGCTAATCTCAAACTCCTAATATATTCCTACCCCACAACCACCTTGGCAACCACAAGTCTGTTCTCTATGTCTGTGAGTCTGTTTCTGTTTCATAGATAAGTTCATAGATAAGATATTTTAGATTACACATATAAGTGATATTATACGGTTTTTGTATTTCTGTGTCTGACTTACTTCACTTAGTATGATAATCTCTAGGTCCATCCATGTTACTGCAAATGGGATTATTTCATTCTTTTTAAATGTCTAAGTAGTAGCTCGTAGTATATATGTACCATATCTTCTTTATCTATTCATCTGTTGATGGACATTTAGGGTGTCTCCATGTCTTGACTATTGTGAATAGTGCTGCCAAGAACATAGTATATATCTTTTTAAATTATACTTTTGTATGGTTTTATATGCCCAGGCTTCCCAGGTGGCTCAGTGCTTAAAGAATCTGCCTGCAATACAGGAGACACAGGAGACACAGGCTCCATCCCTGGGTTGGGAAGATCCACTGGAGAAGAGCGTGGCAACCCACTCTGAGAATTCCATGGATTGAGGAACTTTGTGGGCTACAGTCCATAGGGTTGCAAAGACTCAGACACAACTGAAGTGACTAAGAATGTACACAAGCACGCATGGATATATGCCCAGGAGTGAGATTGCTGGATCATATGGCAATCCTCTTTTTAGCTTTTTGAGGATCCTCCATGCTGCTTTCCATAGTGACTGCACCAATTTACATTCCCAGCAATAGTGTAAGAAGGTTCCTTTTCCTCCACATCCTCTCCAGTATTTGTCATTCGTAGACTTTTTAATGATGGCCATTCTGATGAGTTGATCAACTTATTTTATTTTATCCTGTGTGTTTTTATTTTATTTTTTAAAAATTGGGGTATAGTTGGTTTACAATATTGTGTTAGTATCTGGTGTATAACGTGTTCAACTCTTTGCAACCCCATGGGCTTTACAGTCCATGGAATTCTGCAGGCCAGAATACTGGAATGGGTAGCCATTCTGTTCTCCAGGGGATCTTCCCAACTCAGGAATCGAACCCAGGGCTCCAACATTGCAGGTGGATTATTTACCAGGCGAGCCAACAGGGAAGCCCAAGAATACTGGACTGGGTAGCCTATCTTTCTCCAGTGAATCTTCCTGACCAAGGAATCAAACTGGGGTCTCCTACATTGCAAGTGGATTCTTTACCAACTGAACTACAATATGTGAATGTTGGACTGGATGAATCACAAGCTGAAATCAAGATTGCCAGGGGAAATATAAACAACCCCAGATATGCAGATGATACCACTCTAATGGCAGAAAGCAAAGAGAAACTAAAGAGCTTCTTGATGAAGGTGAGAGAAGAGAGTGGAAAAAGCTAGCCTAAAATGCAACATTCAAAAAACTGAGATCATGGCATTCAGTCCCAACACTTCATGACAAATAGATGGGGGAAAAGTGGAAACAGTGACAGATTTTATATTCTTGAGCTCCAAAATCACTGCAGATGGTGACCACTCCCACAAAATTAGAAGATGCTTGCTCCTTGGAAGAAAAGCTATGACCAACCTAGCAGAGTATTAAAAAACAGAGACATCACTTTGCTGACAAAGGCTTGGTTTTCCAGTAGTCGTGTGCAGATGTAATGTGAGAGTTGGACCATAAAGAAGGCTGAGTGCCAAAGAATTGATTCTTTCAAATTATGGTGCTGGAGAAGACTCTTGACAGTCCCTTGGACAGCAAGGAGATCAAACCAGTCAATCCTAAAGGAAATCAACCCTAAGTAGTTATTGGAAGGACTGATACTAATGCTGAAGCTCCACTACTTTGGCCACGTTATGCAAAGAACCAGCTCACTGGAAAAGACCCTGATGCAGGAAAGACTGAGGGCAGGAAGAGGAAGAGTTGCAGGTGATGAGATGGTTAGATAGCATCACAGACTCAGTGGATGTTAATTTGAGGAAACTCCAGGAGATAGTGAAGGACAGAGAAGCCGGGTATGCTGTAGTCCATGGGGTCACAAAGAGTCAAACATGACTTAGCCACTGGACAACAATACTTTCTCCAGTAGTTCACATTTTGTATTATAATAGTTAAGTACCCATGCCATAAATCCTTTCCAACTAACTAATCTCCTAATGAGTAGTGTATGCATTCTCAGTTGCTTCAGTTATGTCCAACTCATTGTGACCCTAGGGACTATAGCCTGCCAGGCTCCTCTGTCCATGGGATTCTCCAAGCAAGAATACTGCAGTGGTTTACCATGCCCTTCTCCAAGGGATCTCCCAGGCTCAGGGATAGAACACACATCTCCTGTGTCTCCTGCATCACAGGTGGATTCTTTACTGCTGAGCTACTAGGGACGCCCCCTAATGAGTAAACATTATTCTAAATGCAACATTCTTAGTACAACAATATTAAAACCTTAAGTCTATTAACCACTTAAAAAATAAATCTTCCCCATTTTTGACAAGATTATGGAAGTTTATTGGCAACCATTTTATCATCTCCAATCTAATTATAAAACCACCAAGAAAGAAGCAGTGAAACATGGGACAGTGCAGAATACAATATTCCACTGGGAAAAATAAGATATAGTCTTCAGATAGAAGAAATAAAGATATTGAAGAAATGATCAAGTACGGAACAAAGAAACAACTAAAATATATCAAATAGATATATTTGTTTAAATGAGAAAACTAGTGAAAGCATATAGAGCAGTCCCACTTATCCATGATTTTGTTGCTTTCAGTTTCTCTCAGTCAATCACAGTTTGAAAATATTAAATAAAAAATTCCAGAAATAAGCAATGCATAAGTTTTAAATTGTACCATCCAGCTCCATCCAGCCTAGGATGTGAATCATCCCTTTGTCAAGCGTTTCCTGCCCATTAGTTACTTAGTAGATACCTTAGTTGTCATATCAACTGTCAAGTTACAAAAGTGCTTATATCCAAGTAATTCTTATTTTAATAATGGTACCAAAGCACAGGATTAATGATGCTGGCAATTCACAGATGCCAGAGAGAAAACATGAAGTTCTTCTTTTAAGTAAAAAGAAGAAAGTTCTTAATTTATTAGGGAATGAAAAACAATAGGTTTGCTAAGATCTACAATAAGAATAACTTTTCTACTTGTGAAACTGTGAAAAAGTAAAAATGAAATTGCTACTAGTTTTGCTGTGGTACCTTAAATTGCAAAAATTGTGGTCAGTGCATAAGTGCCTGGTTAAGGTGAAAAAGGCATTAAACTTGTACAATAAAATATTTTGAGAGAGAGAGAGAGAGACCACATAGTTTTATTAGCATATATTGTTATAATTTTTCTATTTTATTATTATTGTTTTTAATCTCTTACTGTGCCTTAGACTTTGCCATAGGTATGTATGCATGCATAAGAAAAAGCATGCATATATAGGGTTTGATACTATCTGTATCTGATTTCAGATATCCACCATGCGTCTTGGAAACTATTCCCCATGGACAAAGAGGGACTATTGTAACAATAAAATTAAAAGTGGGAATTGGAGTAACAGTCTTAAAAAAAAAAAATTAAGAAACCTGGAATAGCAGCAAAAATCACTACAGAGAAACAGTTTAAAATAAAAACTTGTAGTTTGCCTAACTCAGATCCACTTTATCCTTTAATTAATTACATGCTCTTCAAAATGATAAAATAATGATCTCAGAGTACCCAAATAATTGAGTGCTCTTGAATTACATGGGATAAGAAGATTACATTTTTTATTCTTTTACCCTCTTCTGAAATTGTTGTAATGCTTGTAAAAAGATACTCACTTGACAGTTCTAAACATGTAAGCCCTCCATTAACCCAGAAAGCAAATAAGGAATGCAAAGGAAATTCCAACAGTTTCATATCAGCTGCATGCATGCTAAATGCAGTTCCTTTTGGACCACTTGTAAAGTGAGAGGCTCATTCAGTTCAGAGACCATTCAGCCCTTTTTCCATTGCTAGTATATTCATGGAGGAAGCTAATTAACCATAAATTTGTTAAATTATTTCAGCTCAGAGAGACTCTCCAGAGATGTGTTCCTTAGTATAATGGTGAATTTATTTCAAGTGTGACGTTGGCTGAAGAATATTAACTTGCTTCACCCAAGTTAATAAAATAAATTGAATATTTATCAGTCCAATATTCTTATTTAACCTTAAATGACATATCTTTATTTCCGTGGTAGACGACTTCATTTTTCCATAATCTATGCATGACCTAAACATATGGTATAGGAAAAAGAGGCATTCTAACCTGAAAGCTGTTGTTCAGTAGCTGTCTATTTTAAAAAATTACATATTTAAAAGTTTTACAGTTAACATCCGTGAACTACTATGGAGATCTGAAAAATGCAATACATATTTGACAATGATATCAAAGAAGATATCATATATTTTATAAGCTTTATTAAAAAAATTTAATATAAAAAAGACAGTTTTGAAAAGATAAGCACCAAATCCATTACACATTAATATTTCCCAGCACAATGTTCCCAGATTTTAAAACATGTCCTTGAAACACAGTTCACACTGCTGTTAGTAAGGCACAGACTGTGGGAAACTTCATAAAACTTGGGGATGGAGATTCATAGATAAGAAAATTACTCCATGGTCCTTCTTTTTTTCATAGCCTTGTTTTAAAGTCTATTTTATCTTATATGAATATTGCTACTCCTGCTTTCTTTTGGTCTCTATTTGCATGGAATATCTTTTTCCAGCCCCTCACTTTCAGTCTGTTATGTGTCCCTTGTTTTGAGGTGGGTCTCTTGTAGACAGCATATATAGGGGTCTTGCTTTTTTATCCATTCAGCCAGTCTTTGTCTTTTGTTTGGGGCATTCAACACATTACATAATGATCAAAGGATCAATCCAAGAAGAAGATATAACAATTATAAATATATATGCACTCAACATAGGAATACCACAATATATAAGACAAGTGCTAATAAGTATGAAAGGGGAAATTAACAATAACACAATAATAGTGGAAGACTTTAATACCCCCACTCACTACCTATGGAATAGAGCAACTAAACAGAAAATTAACAAGGAAACACAAACTTTAGATGATACAATAGACCAGTTAGACCTAATTGGTATCTATAAGATATTTCACCACAAACCAATGAATTTCACCTTTTTCTCAAGTGTACATGAAACCTTCTCCAGGATAGACCACATCCTGGGCCATAAATCTAGCCTTGGTAAATTCAAAAAAACTGAAATCATCCCAAGCATCTTTTCTGACTATAATCCATTAAGATTAGATCTCAATTACAGGAGAAAAACTATTAAAAATTCTAACATGGACGCTGAACAACACACTTCTGAAAAACCAACAAATCACAGAAGACATCAAAAAAAATCAAAATATGCATAGAAACAAATGAAAATGAAAACACGACAACCCAAAACCTGTGGGACACTGTAAAAGCAGTATTAAAGGGAAGGTTCATAGCAATACAGGCATACCTCAAGAAACAAGATAAAAGTCAAATAAATAACCTAACTCTACACCTAAAGCAACTAGAAAAGGAAGAAATGAAGAACCCCAGGGTTAGTAGAAGGAAAGAAATCTTAAAAATTAGGGGAGAAATAAATGCAAAAGAAACAAAAGAGACCATAGCAAAAATCAACAAAGCCAAAAGCTGGTTCTTTGAGAAGATAAATAAAATTGACAAGCCATTAGCCAGACTCATCAAGAAACAAAGGGAGAAACATCAAATCAATAAAATTAGAAATGAAAATGGAGAGATCACAACAGACAACACAGAAATACAAAGGATCATAAGAGACTACTATCAGCAACTATATGCCACTAAAATGGACAACTTGGATGAAATGGAAAAATTCTTAGAAAAGTACAACTTTCCAAAACTGAACCAGGAAAAAACAGAAAATCTTAACCGACCCATCACAAGCACAGAAATTGAAACTGTGGTCAGAAATCTTCCAGCAAACAAAAGCCCAGGACCAGACAGCTTCATAGCTGAATTCTACCAAAAATTTAGAGAAGAGCTAACACCTATCCTACTCAAACTCTTCCAGAAAATAGCAGAGGAAGGTAAACTGCCAAACTTATTCTATGAGGCCACCATCACTCTAATACCAAAACCTGACAAAGATGCCACAAAAAAAGAAAACTACAGGCCGATATCACTGATGAACATAGATGCAAAAATCCTTAACAAAATTCTAGCAAACAGAATCCAACAACACATTAAAAAGATCATACACCATGACTAAGTGGGCTTTATTCCAGGGATGCAATGATTCTTCAATATTTGCATCAATCAATGTAACACACCACATTAACAAATTGAAAACTAAAAGCCATATGATTTATCTCAATAGATGCAGAGAAAGCTTTTGACAAAATTCAACATCCATTTATGATAAAAAAAAAAACCTCCAGAAATCAAGAATAGAAGGAACATGCCTCAACATAATAAAAGCTATATATGACAAACCCATAGCAAACATCATCCTCAATGGTGAAAAAGTGAAAGCATTTCCCCTAAAGTCAGGAACAAGACAAGGTGCCCACTTTCACCACTACTATTCAACATAGTTTTGGAAGTTTTGGCCACAGCAATTAGAACAGAAATAAATAAATAAATTAATTAATTAAATGAATCCAAATTGGAAAAGAAGTAAAATTCTCACTGTTTGCAGATGATATGATCCTCTACATAGAAAACCCTAAACACTCCACCAGTAAATTACTAAAGCTGATCAATGAATATAGTAAAGTTGCAGGATATAAAATCAACACTCAGAAATCCCTTGCATTCTTATACACTAAAAATGAGAAAATACAAAGAGAAATTAAGGAAACAATTTCATCACCATTGCAATGAAAAGAATAAAATAATTAGGAACATATCTACCTAAAGAAACAATAGACCTATATATAGAAAACTATAAAACACTGGTGAAAGAAATCAAGTGAAGTGAAGTCACTCAGTCGTGTCCGACTCTTTGCAACCCCATGGACCATAGCCCACCAGGCTCCTCCATCCATCGGATTCTCCAGGCAAGAATACTGGGGTGGGTGCCATTTCTTTCTCCAGGGGATCTTCCTGACCCAGGGATTGAACCCAGGTCTCCCGCATTGCAGGCAGACGCTTTTAACTTCTGAGCCAAAGAGGACAGTAATAAATGGAGAAATATACTGTGTTCATGGATCAGAAGGATCAATATAGTCAAAATATTTCACAGAGCTAGAACAAATAATTACACAATTTGTATGGAAACACAAAAACCTCGAATAGCCAAAGCAATCATGAGAAAGAAGAATGGAACTGGAAGAATCAACTTGCCTGACTTCAAGCTCTACTACAAAGCCACAGTCATCAAGACAGTATGGTACTGGCACAAAGACAGAAATATAGATCAATTGAACAAAATAGAAAGCCCAGAGATAAATCCATGCACCTATGGACACCTTATCTTTGACAAAGGAGGCAAGAATATCCAATGGAGAAAAGACAATCTCTTAACACGTGGTGCTGGAAAAACTGGTCAACCACTTGTAAAAGAATGAAACTAGAACACTTTCTAACACCATACACAAAAATAAACTCAAAATGGATTAAAGATCTAAACATAAGACCAGAAACTATAAAACTCCTAGAGGAGAACATAGGCAAAACACTCTCTGACATAAATCATACCAGGATCCTCTATGACCCATCTTCCAGAATATTGGAAATAAAGCAAAAATAAACAAATGGGACCTAATTAAAATTAAAAGCTTATGCACAACAAAGGAAACTATAAGCAAGGTGAAAACACAGCCTTCAGAATGGGAGAAAACAATAGCAAATGAAGCAACTGACAAAGAATTCATCTAAGTAATACACAAGCAGTTCCTGCAGCTCAATTCTAGAAAAATAAAAGAGGCAATCAAAAAGTAAGCCAAAGAACTAAACAGATATTTTTCCAAAGAAGACATACAGATGACTAACGAACACATGAAAAGATGCTCACCACCACTCATTATCAGAAAAATGCAAATCAAAATCACAATGAGGTACCATCTCAAGCCAGTCAGAATGGCTGCTATCCAAAAGTCTACAAGCAATAAATGCTGGAGAGGGTGTGAAGAAAAGGGGACCCTCTTACACTGTTGGTGGAAATGCAAACTAGTACAGCCACTATGGAGAACAGTGTGGAGATTCCTTAAAAAACTGGAAATAGAACTGCCATATGACCCAGCAATCCCACTGCTGGGCATACACACCAAGGAAACCAGAATTGAGAGACACGTGTACCCCAATGTTCATCGCAGCACTGTTTATAATAGCCAGGACATGGAAGCAACCCAGATGTCCATCAGCAGATGAATGGATAAGAAAGCTGTGGTACATATACACAATGGAGTATTACTCAGCCATTAAAAAGAATCCATTTGAATCAGTTCTAATGAGGTGGATGAAACTGGAGCCTATTTTACAGAATGAAGTAAGTCAGAAAGAAAAACACCAATACAGTATACTAACACATATATATGGAATTTAGAAAGATGGTAATGATAACTCTGTATGAGAGACAGCAAGAGACACAGATGTATAGAACAGTCTTTTGGACTCTGTGGGAGAGGGCAAGGGTGGGATGATTTGGGAGAATGGCACTGAAACATGTATATTGTCATATGTGAAACGAATCGCCAGTCCAGGTTTGATGCATGAGACAGGGTGCTCAGACCTGGTGCACTAGGATGACCCAGAGGGATGGATGGGGAGGGAGGTGGGAGGAGGTTCAGGGTGGGGACACGTGTACCCCCGTGGCGGATTCATGTCAATGTATGGCAAAACCAATACAGTATTGTAAAGTAATTAGCCTCCAATTAAAATAAATAAATTTATATTTAAAAAAAAGAAAATTACTCCATGGTATCAACTTTCATTTGTCATTTCAATCCATGCCAGTTTTACAAAATATATAACCCAGAGAAATTAAAATTAGGAAAAAATTTCCATCAGGGTATAATGGTATTAAGAAAAGTTATACAAGATTTAAAAGTCAAAAGAGAGCATATGAGGGATTCTTTAATTATTTAAGAAAGTGTATTTGTGTTGACTTTTATTTCTAGACTCTTCATTTAAAACATAACCATTCAAGGTTACAGATTAACCTGTGGATTTATGTCTGATAGAAAAAAA
>SJYQ01000767.1:312074-349279 GCA_006410935.1 Redunca redunca | reverse complement strand
TTATTTTTATAACCTACTATTACTTTTCAAAAAAAAGACCCTATTTTTAAAGCAAATGCCATATATATATATATTTTGTGTGGTTGTTGTTGTTTTTTAATAATTCTTGTGGCTTTGTTTTTTTTCTTTCTTTCTTCTTCTTATTTTCTTTAATATTGTATTTTTGAAAATCCAACCTCTACTCTAGATTTTTAATCTTTGCTTTTTGGTATTTGTTATCAATTTTGTACCTTTAAAAACCCAATCTTCAGTACCCATTTTTACTTGAGAGCAAGATTACTGGCTTGACCGCACTCTCCTGCTCTGGACTCTCCTTTTTCTCCACCAGGTTACCTCTGTCTCCTCCTTCCCCCTTCTCTTCTCTACCCAACTATGTGAATCTCTGTGTGTTCCAGACGGTGGAGAACACTTAGGGAACTAGTTACTGGCTGGATCTGTCTCTCCTTTTCATCTCCCTCTTTTACTTTCTTGGCCACTTCTGTCTCCTTCCTCCCTCTCCTCTTCTCTGTATGACTCTGTGAACATCTCTGAGTGGACCAGACAGTGGAGCACACATAAGGAAATGATTACTGGCTAGGTTGCTCTCTCCTCTTCTGATCCCACCTCATCTCATTCCAGTCACCTCTAACTCGCCCCTCCCTCTTCTTTTCTCCATGTAACTCAGCGAACCTCTCTGGGTGTCCCTCAATGTGGATAAACTTTTCATCTCTAACCTAGATGTTTTATCATTGGTGCTGTATAGATGGAGAATTCTTGAGGCTACTGTAAAAGTAAAACTGAAAACCAGAAGCAGGAGGCTTAAGTCCAAATCCTGAGAACATCAGAGAACTCCTGACTCCAGAGAACATTGATAGGAGCTCATCAAACGCCTCCATACCTACACTGAAACCAAGCACCAACCAAGGGCCAACAATTTCCAGAGCAAGACATACCACGCAAATTCTCCAGCAACACAGGAACACACTCCTGAGCTTCAATATACAGGCAGCTCAAAGTTATTCCAAAACCACTGACAACTCATAACTCATAACTGGACACTTCATTGCACTCCAGAGAGAAGAAATCCAGTTCCAGCCACCAGAACTCCGACACAAGCTTCCCTAACCAAGAAACCTTGACAAGCCACTGATAAAACCCCATCCGCAGTGAGGAAACTCCATAATAAAGAGAATTCCACAAACTGCCAGAATACAGAAAGGCCACCCCAAACTCAGCAATATAACTAAGATGAAGAGACAGAGGAATACCCAGCAGGCAAAGGAACAGGATATATGCCAACCAAACCAAACAAAAAAGGAAGAGATAGGGAATCTACCAAACAAAGAATTCCAAATAATGATAGTGAAAATGATCCAAAATCTTGAAATCAAAATGGAATCACAGATAAATAGCCTGGAGACAAGGATTGAGAAGATGCAAGAAAGGTTTAACAAGGACCTAGAAGAAATAAAAAAGAGTCAATATATAATGAATAATGCAATAAATGAGATCAGAAACACCCTGGAGGCAACAAATAATAGAATAACAGAAGCAGAGATAGGATTAGTGAAATAGAAGATAGAATAGTAGAAATAAATGAATCAGAGAGGAAAAAAGAAAAACGAGTTAAAAGAAATGAGGACAATCTCAGAGACCTCCAGGACAATATGAAATGCTCCAACATTTGAATTATAGGAGTCCCAGAAGAAGAAGACAAAAAGAAAGACCATGAGAAAATACTTCAGGAGATAATAGTTGAAAACTTCCCTAAAATGGGGAAGGAAATAATCACCCAAGTCCAAGAAACCCAGAGAGTCCCAAACAGGATAAACCCAAGGAGAAACACTCCAAGACACATATTAATCAAATTAACAAAGATGAAACATAAAGAACAAATATTAAAAGCAGCAAGGGAAAACTACAAATAACACACAAGGGGATTCCCATAAGGATAACAGCTGATCTTTCAATAGAAACTCTTCAGGCCAGGAGGGAATGGCAAGACATACTTAAAGTGATGAAAGAAAATAACCTACAGCCCAGACTACTGTACCCAGCAAGGATCTCATTCAAATATGAAGGAGAAATCAAAAGATTTACAGACAAACAGAAGCTGAGAGAATTCAGCACCACCAAACCAGCTCTCCAACAATAGCTAAAGGATATTCTCTGGACAGGAAACGCAAAATGGGTGTATAAACCCAAATCCAAAACAATTAAATAAATGGCAACAGGATCATACTTATCAATAACTACTTTAAACGTAAATGGGTTGAATGCCCCAACCAAAAGACAAAGACTGGCTTAATGGATACAAAAACAAGACCCTTATATATGTTGTCTATAAGAGACCCACCACAAAACAAGGGACACATACAGACTGAAAGTGAAGGGCTGGAAAAAGATATTACATGCAAATAAAGACCAAAAGAAAGCTTGAGTAGCTATATTCATCAGATAAAATAGACTTTAAAACAAAGGCTGTGAAGAGACAAAGAAGGCCTCTACAAATGATCAAAGGATCAATCCAAGAAGAAGATATAACAACTATAAATATATATGCACCCAACATAGGAGCACTGCAATATGTAACACAAATGCTAACAAGTATGAAAGGGGAAATTAACAATAACACAATAATAGTGGGAGACTTTAATACCCCGCTCACACCTATGGACAGATCAACTAAACAGAAAATTAACAAAGAAATTCAAACTTTAAATGATACAATAGACCAGTTAGACCTAATTGATATCTATAGGACATTTCACCACGAAACAATGAATTTCACCTTTTTCTCAAGTGCTCACGGAACCTTCTCCAGGATAGATCACATCCCGGGCCATGAATCCAACCTTGATAAATTCAAAAAAATCGAAATCATTCCAAGCATCTTTTCTGACCATAATCCATTAAGATTAGATCTCAATTACAGGAGAAAAACTATTAAAAATTCCAACATATGGAGGCTGAACAACACAGTTCTGAATAACCAACAAATCACAGAAGAAATCAAAAAAGAAATCAAAATATGCATATAAATGAATGAAAATGAAAACACAACAACCCCAAACCTGTGGGACACTATAAAAGCAGTGCTAAGGGAAAAGTTCATAGCAATACAGGCATACCTCAAGAAGCAAGATAAAAGTCAAATAAATAACTTAACTCTACACCTAAAGCAACTAGAAAAGGAAGAAATGGAGAACCCCAGAGTTAGCAGAAGGAAAGAAAAATTTAAAATTAGGGCAGAAATAAATGCAAAAGAAACAAAAGAGACCATAGCAAAAATCAACAAAGCCAAAAGCTGGTTCTTTGAAAGGATAAATAAAATTGACAAACCATTAGCCAGACTCATCAAGAAACAAAGGGAGAAACATCAAATCAATAAAATTAGAAATGAAAATGGAGAGGTCACAACAAACAACACAGAAATACAAAGGATCATAAGAGACTACTATCAGCAATTATATGCCAATAANGGAAATTGAAACTGTAATCAGAAATCTTCCAGCAAACAAAAGCCCAGGTCCAGACGGATTCACAGCTGAATTCTACCAAAAATTTAGAGAATAGCTAACACCTATCCTACTCAAAGTCTTCCAGAAAATTGCAGAGGAAGGTAAACTTCCAAACTCGTTCTATGAGGCCACCATCACCCTAATACCAAAACCTGACAAAAATGCCACAAAAAAAGAAAACTACAGGCCAGTATCACTGATGAACATAGATGCAAAAATCCTTAACAAAATTCTAGCAATCAGAATCCAGAAACACATTAAAAAGATCATACACCATGACCAAGTGGGCTTTATCCCAGGGATGCAAGGATTCTTCAATATCCGCAAATCAATCAATGTAATTCACCACATTAACAAATTGAAAACTAAAAGCCATATGATTATCTCAATAGGTGCAGAGAAAGCCTTTGACAAAATTCAACATCCATTTATGATAAAAAAAAAAAAAACCTCTCCAGAAAGCAGGAATATAAGGAACATACCTCAACATAATAAAAGCTATATATGACAAACCCATAGCAAACATCATCCTCAATGGCAAAAAAGTGAAAGCATTTCCCCTAAAGTCAGGAACAAGACAAGGGTACCCACTTTCACCACTACTATTCAACATAGTTTTGGAAGTTTTGGCCACAGTAGTCAGAGAAGAAAAAGAAATAAAAGGAATCCAAATTGGAAAAGAAGAAGTAAAATACTCACTGTTTGCAGATGATATGATCCTCTACATAGAAAGCCCTAAAGACTCCACCAGAAATTTACTAGAGCTAATCAATGAGTATAGTAAAGTTGTGGGATATAAAATCAACACACAGAAATCCCTTGCAGTCCTATACACTAATAATGAGAACGTAGAAAAAGAAATTAAGGAAACAGTTCCATTCACCATTGCAATGAAAAGAATAAAATACTTAGGAAAATATCTACCTAAAGAAACTAGAGACCTATATATAGAAAGCTATAAAACACTGATGAAAGAAATCAAAGAGGACACTAATAGATGGAGAAATATACCATGTTCATGGATCGAAAGAATCAATATAGTGAAAATGAGTAAACTACCCAAAGCACCTACAGATTCAATGCAATCCCTATCAAACTACCAGCGGTATTTTTCACAGAGCTAGAACAAATAATTTCACAATTTGTATGGAAATACAAAAAACCTCAAATAGCCAAAGCAACCTTGAGAAAAAAGAATGGAACTGGAGGAATCAACCTGCCTGACTTCAGGCTCTACTACAAAGCCACAGTCATCAAGACAGTATGGTTCTGGCACAAAGAGAGAAATATAGATCAATGGAACAAAAGAGAAAGTCCAGAAATAAATCCACACACCTATGGACACCTTATCTTCAACAAAGGAGGCAAGAATATACAATGGATTAAAGACAATCTCTTTAACAAGTGGTGCTGGGAAAACTGGTCAACCACTTGTAAAAAAATAAACTAGAACACTTTCTAACACCATACACAAAAATAAACTCAAAATGGATTAAAGATCTAAATGTAAGACCAGAAACTATAAAACTCCTAGAGGAGAACATAGGCAAAACACTCTCCAACATACATCACAGCAGGATCCTCTATGATCCACCTCCCAGAATACTGGAAATAAAAGCAAAAATAAACAAATGGGACCTAATTAAAATTAAAAGCTTCTGCACAACAAAGGAAACTATAAGCAAGGTGAAAAGACAGCCCTTTGAATGGGAGAAAATAATAACAAATGAAGCAACTGACAAACAACTAATCTCAAAAATATACAAGCAACTCCTGCAGCTCAATTCCAGAAAAACAAATGACCCAATCAAAAAATGGGCCAAAGAACTAAATAGACATTTCTCCAAAGAAGACATATGGATGGCTAACAAACACATGAAAAGATGCTCAACATCACTCATTATCAGAGAAATGCAAACTAAGACCACAATGAGGTACCATTTCACACTAGTCAGAATGGCTGCAATTCCAAAAGTCTACAAGCAATAAATGCTGGAGAGGGTGTGGAGAAAAGGGATCCCTCTTACCCTGTTGGTGGGAATGCAAACTAGTACAGCCACTATGGAGAACAGCGTGGAGATTCCTTAAGAAACTGGAAATAGAACTGCCTTATGACCCAGCAATCCCACTGCTGGGCATACACACCGAGGAAACCAGAATTGAAAGAGACACGTGTACCCCAATGTTCATCACAGCACTGTTTATAATAGCCAGGACATGGAAACAACCTAGATGTCCATCAGCAGACGAATGGATAAGAAAGCTGTGGTACATATACACAATGGAGTATTACTCAGCCATTAAAAAGAATACATTTGAATCAGGTCTAATGAGGTGGATGAAACTGGAGCCGATTATATAGAGTGAAGTAAGCCAACAATACAGTATACTAACACATACATATGGAATTTAGAAAGATGATAATGATAACCCTGTATGCAACACAGCAAAAGAGACACAGATGTAAAGAACAGACTTTTGGACCCTGTGGGAGAGGGAGAGGGTGGGATGATTTGGGAGAATGGCATTGAAACATGTATAATATCATATATGAAATGAATCACCAGTCCACGTTTGATGCAGGATACAGGATGCTTGGGGCTGGTGCACTGGGATAACCCAGAGAGATGATATGGAGAGGCTGGTGGGAAAGGGGTTCAGGTTGGGAACTCATGTACACCTGTGACGGGTTCATGTCAATGTATTGCAAAACCAATACAATATTGTAAAGTAAAACAATAAAGAAAATAAAGAAAAAAAAGCAGAGACATTATTTTGCCATCAAAAGTCCCTCTAGTCAAGGCTATGGTTTTTCCAGTGGTCATGTAAGGATGTGAAAGTTGGACTGTGAAGAAAGCTGAGCACAGAATTGATGCCTTTGAAATGTCGAGCTGCAGAAACTTTTGAGAGTCCCTTGGACTGCAAGGAGATCCAACCAGTCCATCTTAAAGGAGATCAGTCCTGGGTGTTCTATGGAAGGACTGATAGTAAAGCCGAAACTCGAATACTTTGGCCACCTCATGAGAAGAGTTGATTCATTGGAAAAGACTCTGATTCTGGGAGAGATTGGGTGCAGGAGGATAAGGGGACGACAGAGGATGAGATGGCTGGATGGCAACACCAACTTGATAGACATGAGTTTGAGTGAACTCCGGGAGCTGGTAATGGACAGGGAGGCCTGGCATGCTGCAATTCATGGGGTCGTAAAGAGTCGGACACAACTGAGCAACTGAATTGAAAAAGTAGGATGATTATGGATATATGTCAGAAGAGGAATTAACTGATGAATTGAATGTGAATTGTGAATGAGAGGAATTAAGAATAACTATAAGGCTTATAACCTCAGATATGCAGATGACACCACCCTTATGGCAGAAAGTGAAGAGGAACTAAAAAGCCTCTTGATGAAAGTGAAAGAGGAAAGTGAAAAAGTTGGCTTAAAGCTCAACATTCAGAAAACAAAGATCATGGCATCCGGTCCCATCACTCCATGGGAAATAGATGGGGAAACAGTGGAAATAGTGTCAGGCTTTATTTTTGGGGGCTCCCAAATCACTGCAGATGGTGACTGCAGCCATGAAATTAAAAGAGGCTTACTCCTTGGAAGAAAAGTTATGACCAACCTAGATAGCATATTCAAAAGCAGAGATTACTTTGCCGACTAAGGTCCGTCTAGTCAAGGCTATGGTTTTTCCAGTGGTCATGTATGGATGTGAGAGTTGGACTGTGAATAAGGCTGAGCGCCTAAGAATTGATGCATTTGAGCTGTGGTGTTGGAGAAGACTCTTGAGAGTCCCTTGGACTGCCAGGAGATCCAACCAGTCCATTCTAAAGGAGATCAGCCCTGGGATTTCTTTGGAAGGAATGATGCTAAAGCTGAAACTCCAGTACTTTGGCCACCTTGTGTGAAGAATTGACTCATTGGAAAAGACTCTGATGCTGGGAAGGATTGGGGGCAGGAGGAGAAGGGGACGACAGAGGATGAGATGGCTGGATGGCATCACTGACTTGATGAAGGTGAGTCTGAGTGAACTCGGGGAGATGGTGATGGACAGGGAAGCCTGGTGTGCTGCAGTTCATGGGGTCGCAAAGAGTCGGACATGACTGAGCGACTGAACTGAACTGATAAGGCTTATGCTCTGTTGAAGGCTGAATTAATAACCTGTCAAATCTCTGAATATCACTTTGTGTGTCCAAAAAAGATTTTGCAGATGAGATTATGTTAATAATTTTTAGATGGGGAGATTATTCATGATTAGTTGGGCAGGGCTAATTAATCAGAAAGATTCTTTTAGGAGGAATTCAAGGGGAGTCAGTGTGAGGAAGAAGACCATGTAATTATAGAAGCAGAAAGTGAAAATGCTATGTAATGTATGACCAAAATCCAAGGAATAAAAAAAACCTTTAGAAGCTGGAAAAATTAAGGAAATGGATTAACCCCTAGAGCTTCCAGGAGAAAAAACAAAGAACAAAACAACAACAACAACCATAACTACAACAACAACAACAAAAAAAACAGCCACACAAAAAAGACCTAGCTCTACCATCGTTTTGAGATTAGATCATTAAGACTCATTTCATTCTTTTGAACTCAAGAACAGTAAGCAAATAAATGTGTGCTTCTTTAAGCCAGGAAATTTGTGGTAATCTGATAATAGCAGCAATAAGTAACTACAGTGTAGTCTAAGCAACTGAAAGTTTAGAGGGGATGAAAGAAGATAGGAAAGAGTGGGTTTAGACCCACATTTGGAAAATCAAGTAGTCTATTTTTGAACATGTTAAATTTGAGATGACTTTTAGATATCAAAGTGGAGATGTCAAGTAAGACGTTAAATATAACTATAGTATAGAATAATGCTCCTTACTGGATAAATAAATTTGGAAGTAGTTAGCATATATGTTTGGTATCAAATCCTTGGGTCTGGGAAAAATCACCTAGGCTATGAGTATAGTTGAAAAAAATGTTTCAAAATGCCAAAACCAGAGATTCTTTAAAGCTTAGAGACAGAAAACAGGATAATTCAGAAAACAGTAGCTAAAGACGTGGAACAAAAGTCTAGTGTTCTGAAAACCAGGTGAGGAAAATATTTTAAGGAAAAGTGAATAATTTTTTGTGTCAAATAATGTTGATAGACTAAATAAAGGGCTTGAAGTTGACCACTGAATTTAGCAATGTGGTGCTCACTGATAAATTTGATAAGAATCAAAGCTGTGTATTTTTAATTAAAGCTGTTCTGGTGAAGGTAAGGAGCAAAGACAATTTGGTTTGGGCTCATGAGAAAAAAGGAAAGAAAAAATGGAGGTTTTAATTGGAATACAGTATTGTTGAATGTGCAAAAAGGAATGGAATCAAGTTTACAAGTCAAGTAATGTAACTTAGGTAAAAACATAGGAAGTTCATATGTTGTGNTAGGAACTCATGTACACCCATGGCTGATTCATGTCGATGTATGGCAAAACCAATACAGTATTGTAAAGCAAAATAAAGTAAAAATAAAAATTAAAATAATACAAAAAGACCTAGGGTGGTGGGATGGATGGGAGGGAGCTTCAAGAAGGAGGGGATATATGTATACCTATGGCTGATTCATGCTGCTATATGACAAGCAATGCAATATTGTAAAGCAATCATCCTCCAATTAAATATAAATAAATTTAAATTTAAAAAGTAATACTTCCCCATAATAATGAGTTGTATCAGTGTTGTGTCTATTTTACAAATAGGTACTAATTTAAGTTAGATAGATGTCCTAGGTGCACTACACAAATTCACTTTCCATTATACTTTACAGTGTGGGCAGAGTGGCATAATGGAAAAGTTGTCTGTTATGAAATACAGAGAACTTGGATTTGAGAAATATTTTTGTCAATTGCTAGTAATATGGTTTTAATAACTCAATTATTACTTCAGTTCTTCATGTATAAAATAGTGCTAATGATATCTCTCCTACACAACATTGCTAAGGGGACTAAAGATCCTGAACATGAGAAATTTTTGTAACTGCTTGACAGTTATAAAAAGATATCATAAAACTGGGACAAATCTCTTTCTCAGAGAACCATCCTTAGAGGAAATGTGTATGGAGTTTGACTTTTATTGAAGATTGAATGCTGCAAACAGATAGAGAAGGTAATTCAAATATAACAGACATCATGAAAGCAATTATTTGACATTCTAAAGAAAACTGTATCTATGGATGAGACAAAAGGAAAAGTAACATAGAAAGGCATGAAAAGCCAAACCTGGGTCTTTATTTTTAATATTTGGGAAATGCAGAGATGGAGGAGGAGACAGCAATTGTGATAGAAATGTCATTCCTGAAATATTAGTGTTACATATGTTATAGTAATATGGGTAAAAGAAACAAGGGCCATGTAAGATGATAATAAATTCAAAGAGGATGGGGTACATTAAAGAAGTTCAGTCAGCTATCAGTCACATTGACAATTATTTAAATTGTCACTAGAAAATGCTATTTCTTTCAGCGTCTTAATTAATATTTTTCCTTTGGTGATCTCACTTTCTAGTACTTTAAATATTCCCAAAAGACAGAAAAACATGAGACACAGTAGGCCTCTCCCCAGCCCCCAACCCCAAAACACAAACATTGTACAACGTGAAGGCATGGATCTTCTAAAGATCTGTATCAGAATTTTTGCTAATGGTACCAACCACCAACCCAATGGTTACTATAAGGATAAAAAGGTGAGATCCATGTGACGTGGGTTAGCATAATGGTTGTTCTATAGCAAGAACTCAATAAAAGTAGACTATGACTATTATTATCAAGATATATTGTTTTCTTGAAATGGATTTTTACTTCTCTCAAAAATAATAATAGTTTTGGGCCTAGACATATTTTATTAATATGAGAAGGTTATTTGATGCCTGTTTATTTCATCATTATATTTTGGAATTGAACATATTTTTTAATTTCCCTCACTTCCACAAATAAAAGTTTCATGTACGTCCTGCTTGTGAAGCTATAATGATTGCATTGTGTCAATAGTATTCTATAATATTGAGAGTGTTGTATGTACCATCTGACGTGAATATATGTCATTAACAAATATTATTCTAAATCTTGGAGACTTAGATGCAAAAGTGAAGTCTTCTTTAAAAGAATTTTAACTGTTCTGATAGCTTATATTAATTATTTCTCCAGGTACTTAAATTAATTCATTTGTGTTGAAATGTTTCCCTTAATGTGTTAAGTATCTCAATCAAGTTTCTCAGTGTATTATAAGTAAGTGAAAACTTTTCTTCTAGAAATGACCCTAGAAAGTGATTGAAAAATTCCCATCAGAAGAGAAAAAAAGCATAAAACTGATCACAATTACTAAAAACAAATTTAAGGATGCTGGAAAATAACTAAAGTCAGACAACAACTTGTGAAGTGTTTACTATAAAAAGAAATTCCTTATCCATTGGATAAAAAATGAGTCCAGTGACATTCTTGCATAGAGGTGTTCCCACCTCATCAGTTTGGTTGGTGAAATCACCTTTTTACCTGCTTCAGGTAGGGGACTTGTATCACAGTGGCTAGAAGACCAAGTAAATATTCAGAGGGAATTTCCCTTGGAAGCAAGAAAATTAGAAAAGAACTAGATGATAAACTTTTCAAATATCATTGGCTGGCAGCTGAACTAAGAGTGTGCAAAAGATCCCAGAGAGCTCAGGGAAACTGAAAGTCTGCACAGAGTGTGAACTTTGCAAATAATCCTCAATTCACACAGAACTGGGATCGTAGAAATGAAAAACTTCCCGACTGGAGGTACCTGAGCATAATTTCTGTTGGAATCATTGACTAATCTATAAACTATACAGACACCGGGAGAGAACAAGGAAATCGAGCTTAAAAAAACTGAGCAGAGACATCAGTATTCACATACCATGATGAACACATATTTCACAATGTGAGTGCAGTTTCAGACAGAATGGTCTTCAGGAAAACAGAGAGTCCAGAGTGACTATAATGTATTATCTATCATGCATAATTATCAGCCATGCTGTTTACGGACTACACAAAGAAATAGAAAATTGTGAACAGTAATCAAGAGTTTAAAAATAGCCAATAGAAACTGACTTCAAGTGGGTTCAGATGTGGGTTTCCCAGGTGGCCATAGTGGTATAGAACATGCCTACCAATGCAGCAGACCTGGGTTCAGTCCCTGGATTGGGAAGATCTCCTGGAGGAGGGCATGGCAACCCACTCCAGCATTTTGTCTGTATAATCCGCACGGACAGAGGAGCCTGGCGGGCCACAGTAAACAGGGTTGCAGAGTTGAACATGACTGAAGCAATTTAGCATGCACACATGTGGGTTCAGATGTGAGACTTAGAGACTTTGAAGGAATAATTCCTTTATTCAAAGAATTAAAGGAATACATATTCAAATAATCAAATTACTAAATTATTTATTTCAAATAATTAAATATGTTAAGAATAATTGAAATGTTCAAATCAATAAGGAATCTTAGTGGAATAATAAGGAATCTTATTGAACAATAAGTCAGTAGTCATGTATGGATGTGAGAGCTGAACTGTGAAGAAAGCTGAGCACTGAAGAACTGATGCTTTTGAACTGTGGTATTGGAGAAGACTCTTGAGAGTCCCTTGGACTGCAAGGAGATCCATCCAGTCCATTCTAAAGGAGATCTGTCCTGGGTGTTCTTTGGAAGGAATGATGCTAAAACTGAAACTCCAGTACTTTGGCCACTGCATGCAAAGAGTTGACTCGTTGGAAAAGACTTTCATGCTGGGACGGATTAGGGGCAGGAGGAGAAGGGGATGACAGAGGATGTGATGGCTGGATGGCATTACCGACTCAATGTACATGAGTTTGGGTGAACTCTGGGGGTTGGTGATGGACAGGGAGGCCTGGCATGCTACATGCCATGGAGTCGTAAAGAGTTGGACACAACTGAGCAACTGAACTGAACTGAACTGAATGAAAATTCTAGGGCTGGAAAAGGTAATAGTGAAAATTAAAACTTCTTTGTTCAACAGCAGATTTGTGATGTTGGAAGAATTAGGGAACTTGAAGATAAAGTCCTCAAATCCAAAGAAAGGAGAAAAATATTTTGAAAAAAGTTAACAGATATTTGGAGGTATGTACGACAATAGCAAGTATTACAAAACGTGCGTAACTGGACTTCCAAGAGAAAACGAGAAATATGGAGGATCAGAAAAATGTTTGAAGTAATAGGGACCCCAAACTCAAAATTTGACCAGGAATATTAACTTACAGATCCAACAGCCTCAATGAACCTTCAGTTAGTATGAGTGAAAAGGGAACCACACCTAAATGCATCAAGGTCTAACAGCTGAAAGCTAGCTAAGATAAATCTTGAAAGTTGTATCACATACATCATAATGATACAATTAATGGCTGATTTCTCATCAGATACAATGGAGGCAAAAGNACATATAGCTGATTCCCTTTGTTATATAGCAGAAACTAACACATCTTGTAAAGTACCTATACTCGAATAAATTTTTTTAAAAAGAGGGAAATAAAAGAGGACCAAAAAAAGATTTCCCAGAGTTTTCTACAAACCAGGATATCTTTTTTAAACAAAAACAATCATAGGAGCAATTCAAATTTGCCTGAAGTTTGGGAAAATTTAGAAAGTTGTGAATGTTAAACATTTTCAGAACAGTAAAAAAATGTTTTCTTTCCATACTGAACTGCATACTAAAAAATAGGAAGTTAAAGAAAGAAAGAGCATTTTAAAAAAACTAATGGGTGAAATTTGGGAATCCAATCTAAGCAAATAAAAATATTTCTAATTCATCTAATTTCGGAATGTCCTGAATATTTTCTTTTTTACTGAACACATAATTTATATGAATATGATGGCAAAAGATTGTAAAAAAGCATCAAGGAGAGTGAAAATGTTAACGTTTTAACCTCTGTGATAGCACTGAAGATTTTAATCTGAAACTACAGCTTTCACATATAAATCTGAATTTAGCAACAGTTCAAATTAAATAATTTAGGAAATGCAATGTTTTTAAAAGCAGCATTTCCCAAAAGCAGCACCCCTGGCTTTGTTACAGTGAATCACCAAATGGTAAAAATGTCAAGCTCTTTCCATGAGTGCATCTTTCCTCAACCTGGTAAGGTATTCATAGCACAGATTTTTTTCAGAGATATTTTATTGTTTTTCTACTTTTCATCAGGGTTGGGTTGCCATGGCAATAAAGTAGGCTATCTTGCTGGATTTCACCTTTGCTGTCTTGCTTCATATGGTTCTCTCTCCTCAGAGCAAACATGGTGGATGCTGCACACATACAGATGTCTGATTTTGTATTTCCTTCTTGAGTGTGCTTGGCAGCTACTCTCCCGAGACAGCTGAAGCAGCACTTCACAAACTGGCATTCATCCTTCTCTCTAATGGCTACCATCATATGTCTCACTTGTTTTGTGATCTCTCTTTTAAAAAGGACACAGCTTCTCTTGAAAGATTTCCTTTTCCCACCGAATACAGAAGACTTTTAACATTTCAATTAACTTGGTTGTCAGATCAGTATGCCCTTGTTTAATACATGCTCTGTTTAAAGGTACCCATCATTAAGTTGTAAAAGAAAAAAAAATCAAAGGAGCATATAGGCTTATCACAAATACAAGTAGACTGTTATTTAGAGTATAAACACATTAACTTTCAGTCTCTTTCTATTTATTGGGTTAGCCAAGAAGCTCAGTCAGGTTTTTCTGTAATATCATATGGGAAAACCTGAATGAACTTTTTGGCCAACCCAATATTTGTAGCAATTAACAAATTTTTCAACCATCTAAATGTCAAAGTGATTCCTGACAAAGGATGCATTAGTTTTTAAAGTGGACTTTCCTCCCTGACAATTGTTTCCCTTATTTTCTATCTATTTCTGATTTCTCAAGTTCAATTCTACCATGTTTATTTGCATTTGATAGCCAGTGGTGCCCAATACAATTTACTCATCAGGTGTTTTTGCTTTGGAATTCTATTTAAATAAAATTTATTAATCCTATACCTTATAGTTTAAAATATGATTTTATATATCATTTGTAATATGTATTTAAGCAAAATTTGCAAGACAAAAGCTTGCAAATAGTTTTAAAGATTTCAGAGTTCTATTTTCTGATTCTCTGTAATTATGTGACTATTGTCAGCCCTATAGGCTTTCTGGGTAGCTCAGCTGGTAAAGAGTCCGCCTGCAGTGCTGGAGACCAGGGTTAGATCTGGGGTTGGAAAGATCTCCTGGAGGAGAGCATGGCAAGCTGCTCCAGTATTCTTGCCTGGAGAATTCCATGGACAGAGGAGCTTCATGGGCTACAGTTCATGGGTCTCAAAGAGTCGGACATGACTAAGTGACTAAGCACAGCATTGTCAGTCCTGTCTAGATAATATCTACCATATCATTATTACAGATCTCAGATTTTAAATATTTTATTGTTCTAAAATTGTTTTCTTATTTTGGTAGCCATTTTCCCTATCCAGGTGCATAGAATGTTTTCCGCATGTTTTTAGATAATAAACATTGTATATTATTGGACTATAAGACTTTTACTGGCCTGTATGATTTCCATATCCTCCTTTGTCAATTTCCTTTGCAGAAGCCCTCTACTCACTTATGTTTCTGAGTGTCTCTCCATTATGGCACCCATTCCCAACTCCAAGAAGTCTATGATCCAAGTTGGTCAAAAATACCATCTACCAGGCCCCTAGTGATCACTTCATGGATGAGCATATTATCACTTCTGAGCTAGGAAATTCTTAAAGAAAAGATCTCTTCCTGCATGGGAATGTAGATATGAAGTAGTTAGCAGCTATCTTGCTCATAACATGACATGCTTCTCCATGGAATAAAGCTAAACAGAGATAAGTTGAGCCAAAATAGAAAGATATGAAGACAACTTTATGCATATCTGAAACTAGCTTCATACATAAATATTTCATTTATATGTCCCAATATAAGCCATTATTCTAAGTTTGGCTCAAACATCACTTCTGCAGAGGCCTTATCTGCCTACAGTAACTAAAATAGCATCTTTAAGAACCTATCAGTTACTCCTTCAATTCATACTTTCATAATAAGCATGGAAAACTGAATCATTTATTTACTTCATTGTTTATAGTCTCTTTTCCCCATAAGAATATAAGCTCCACTATGGCACAACAAAGACCTGGAGCTGACTGTGGCTCCAATAATGAATGCCTTACTGCAAAATTCAGGCTTAAATTGACTAAAGTAGAGAAAACCACTAGACCATTCAGGCATGACCTAAGTCAAATCTCATATGATTATACAGTGGAGGTGATGGAAAGATTCAAAGGATTCAACTTGGTAGACAAAGTGCTTGGAGAACTATGGATGAAGATTAATAATATTGTACAGTAGGTGGTGACTTAAACCATTCCAAAGCAGAGGAAATGCAAGAAGTCAAAACTGTTGTCTGAGGAGGCCTTAAAAATAGCTGAGATTTAGAAAAGACAGAAGAACCAGAGATCAAACTGCCATCTGTTGGATCATAGAAAAAGCAAGGGAATTTCAGAAAAACATCTACTTTTGCTTCATTGACTATGCTAATGCCTTTGACTGTGTGGATCACAACAAACTGTGGAAAATTCTTAAAGAGATGGGAATACTGGACCACCTTACTTGCCTCATAAGAAACCTGTATGCAAGTCAAGAAGGTACAGTTAGAATGAGACATGGAGCAATAAACTTGTTCAAAATTGGGAAAGGAGTATATCAAGGTTGTATACTGACACTCAGCTTATTTAACTTATATGTAGAGTATATCAAATGAAATGCTAAGCTGGATGAATCACAAACTGAAATCAAGGCTACAGGAAGAAGTATCAACAGACTCAGATATGCAGATGAGCAAATAGCAAATGCTTTCTAATGGGAGAAAGCAAAGAAGAACTAAAGAGACTCTTGATGAAGGTGAAAGAGGAGAGGGGAAAAACTTGCTTAAATCTCAACATTCAAAAAACTTAAGATCATGGCATCCAGTCCCATAACTTCATGGCAAATAGATGGGGAAAAAGTGGAAACCATGACAGATTTTGTTTTCTTGGACTCCAAAATCACTGTGGACAGTGACTGCAGCCATGAAATTAAGACACTTGCTCTTTGGAAGCAAAGTTATGACAAAGCTAGACATCATATTAAAAAAGCAGATACATCTCTTTGCCAATAAAGATCCATATATTCAAAGCTATGTTTTACCCAGTAGTCATGTATGGATGTGAGAGTTGGACCATAAAGAAGGCTGAGTGCTGGAGAATTGATGCTTTTGGATGGTGGTGCTGGAGAAGACTCTGGAGAGTCCCTTGGACAGTAAGGAGATCAAACCAGTCAATCCTAAGGAAAATCAACTGTGAATATTCATTGGAAGGATAGATGCTGAAGTGGAAGCTCCAATACTTCTGCCACCTTGTGTGAAGAGACAACTCACTAGAAAAGACCTTGGTGCTGGGAAAGACTGAGGGTGGGAGGAGAAAGGGGCAACAGAGAAGGACATGGTTTGATGGTATTACTGAGTGACTGCATGGGAATTTGAGCAAATTTTGGGAGAGAGTGAAGGACAGGGAAGCCTGATGTGCTGTAGTCTATAGTGTTGCAAAGTGTCTGGCACACCATAGAGACTGAACTACAACAACAATGGCAGAATCATTGTTTGTTCACTGTAATAATTCTAGAGCCTAGCACCATGCCTAGTTTTTAATAAATGTTTGTTGAATACATGAATAGGACTTCCCTGGTGGCTCAGATGGTAACGCGTCTGTCTATAATTCTGGAGACCTGTGTTCGATCCCAGGGTAGAGAAGATTCCCTGGAAAAGGAAATGGCAACCCACTCCAGTACTCTTCCCTGGAAAATCCCATGGACAGAGGAGCTTGGTGCAGGCCACTGTCCATGGGGTCGCAGAGTTGGGCATGACTGAGCGACTTCACTTTCAAATGAAGTAAGCTAATTTGAAGATGAAGGTGAAGTCTCTCAGTCGTGTCCGACTCTTTGCGACGCCATGGACTGTAGCCTACCAGGCTTCTCCATCCTAACGATTCTCCAGGCAAGAATACTGCAGTGGGTTACCATTTCCTTCTTCAGGGGATCTTCCATACCCAGGGATCGAACCCGGGTCTCCCGCATTGGAGGCAGACGCTTTAACCTCTGAGCCACCTGGGAAGCTAGTTTGAGTTCCTGTCAATAAAAACTGAAAGAACCTAATACATACTTTATATTTCCAGATTATGACAATAACATAAAAATCTAGATATTAATGATTCTATTTTCTTAACTTTTGTTATAACATCTTCACATTTTCATAGCATCTGTCTTATTTTAGGCACTTGAATGGGTTCTCAAAATATGCTACTAACAGGATTTCTTGCTCCTTAGTCTAATCTTTGTTTTCACACTGTCACCAGAGTGCTCTTTGTGTGTGTGTGCACACTCAGTTGCTCAGTCGTGTCTGACTGTTTATGACCTCCTGCACTGTAGCTCACTAGGCTCCTCTGTCCATGGGATTTCCCAGGCAAGAATCCTGAGTGGGTTGCCATTTCTTTCTCCAGGGGATCTTCCTGGCCCAGGGATCAAACCTGTGTCTCCTGCATTGGCAGGCAGGTTCTTTACCACTGAGTCACATGGGATCTTTAGGAGAAAATTACTATGTTAAGTGCATATACTGGGTATCAGAATACCTCCAATGTTGAGGTGCTTTAAACAAGACCACCTCTCTGCTAGCTTCCACAAATTCATAGGAAAAATTTAAGGGATTCAAGAGCTCCATGTCCTCTAAATAGAATCTTCCCTTCTTCAAATTCCACATGCTCTTTGGCAAGAGTGAACAACAGACCACAGAGCTTTATGATCTTTGCAAGACTCATCCCTTTTCAACCAATTCTCACAAACTTACCTTCACCATTTTTGAAAGCATCATCCATTTTGTAGTTTATCTGTTTTAAGACAGGCATCACAAGACAGACATCTAGAACACTTAATTCAGTCTTTATTCTCTGGATTCTAAACAACATGGTGTCTCCATATGGGCAGAGGGGCAACTGTCCTATCCCAACTCCACCCTCAATATTCTTTAAATCAATTTCCTGTTTTATTTATTTTTTCTTAGCTTCTGTATATTTTATACATTCTCTTTTCCTTTAATGAAGATTGAATATTAAGTTCCCTTTCATCTCTTCTCAATTTCTGTAATCCTGCCACTAGCATTCCTATAACAGTTAAAAGCACCGGTCTGAGGCTGGGCCAACCATGATATATCATTCTCCTTTCCATAAGAAATGGCTATGTGTGGTATTCAGTGTAACAGTTTTCTAAAAATGCCCATTTCCTAATTCTGGAAATTGGGAATATGTTATGTTATGTGACAGAGGGGAATTAAGGTAGCAAGTTCCAGAAGCTGATGATGGAGAGGGAGGCCTGGCATGCTGCAGTCCATGCGCTGCAGAGTCAAACATGACTGAGTGACTGAACTGAATATTCATTGCAGCACTATTTACAAAGAAACCTAAATGTCCATCAACAGAAGAGTGGACAAAGAAGATGTAGTACATATATGAGAAAATGATTCTTAATCACAAGAATCTTTTCTACTATAACTCAGATAAAAGAGAGACAAGTGCTGCTTTCCTGGTATAAGGCCAGAATCATAAGAAATAAAGCAAATGTTACTTTAATCATAGGAATATGATTTTTCAGGGAAACAAAATTATATACTTGGGAAGGAATTACATCTATGCTTGATTAGATATTTTTGACTTTTGATAGACCAGAATAAAAGTAGCTTTGATAGTAAATCAAATAACTTGTCTTGTATCTCCACAAATCTCTTCATCCATAACATCATAGCTTATAACATTAAGGTATTTTTTTTACAAGAGTTTTCAGTATATAAGAAATGAGAAAGTGTTAAAAAGAAATATTGGTAGGAGGGTAATGATAGAATAGGGAAGGTTCATAACAGACCCTCTATTGTCATGAGGCCTACACTAGCTACATATTTATACCTTTTGCATTTTGATAAAGTAGGAAGCTATCAGGGATATAACATCTCAATCCTCCAAATTCCAAATTTCTTTAATATATAACAAATCTTCAGAACTATCAGGAGCATATTAAATTTTAAAAAAAATGAGTTTAAAAACAATGATAAATTAATATTGTGAGGAATATTCATGTGATTATGCAACAGATCTCCAGAACTTATCATCTTACAAAACAGAAACTTTATATCCATTAAATGATTCTCATTTCCTCCTCCCTGAATCCCTTACAAACAACTTTCTACTTTATGTTTCAATAAGTTTGACTATTTTAGATATCTCATACTTAAAAATACATGATCTCACTTAAACAAGGATTCCAAAAATAGTCAAACTTAGAGAAGCAAGAGTAGAATGGTGGTTGCTGAGGCAGAAGAGGGGTGAGAGTTGTGAGGAATGCTGGTGAGGAAGTACAAAGTTTTAGTTACACAAATTGAATAAGTTCTGGAAATCTAATCTGTAAAAGTGTGACTGTAATTAATGATACTGTATTATATAAATGAAATTTGCTAAGAGGGTGAATCTTAAAAGTCTTCCCATCACATGCACACAAAGAATGAAACAGGTAATTGCCTGAGGTAATTAAAAAGCAGAGACATTACTTTGTCAACAAAGGTCTGTCTAGTCAAGGCTATGGTTTTTCCAGTGGTCACGTATGGATGTGAGAGTTGGACTATAAAGAAAGGTGAGCGCCAAAGAATTGATGCTTTTGAACTGTGGTGTTGGAGAAGACTCTTGAGAGTCCCTTGGACTGCAAGGAGATCCAACCAGTCCATCCTAAAGGAGATCAGTCCTGGGTGTTTATTGGAAGGACTGATATTGAAGCTGAAACTCCAATACTTCGGTTACCTGATGTGAAGAGCTGACTCATTTGAAAAGACCCTGATGCTGGGAAAGATTGAGGGCAGGAGGAGAAGGGGACGACAGAGTATGAGACGGTTGGATGGCATCACCAACTCAATGGACATGGGTTTGGGTAGACTCTGGCAGTTGGTGATGGATAGAGAGGCCTGGCTTGCTGAGTTCCGTGGGGTTGCAAAGAGTCAGACGCGACTGAGTGACTGAACTGAACTGAACTGAATAGATGTATTAATTACCTTGCTTGTGATGATTATCTCACAGTGTATATATGAATCAAATCATCAAGTTGTATTCTTTGTGTGCGTGAGTGCAGTGCATGCTAAGTCACTTCAGTCCTGTCCAACTCTTTGCGAATCTATGGACCATAGCCCACCAGGGATTCTATCAATGGGATTCTCCAGGTGAGAATACTGGAGTACTGGTTGCCATGACTGCCTTCTCTAGATCTTCCTGGCCCAGGGGTCAAACCTGCACTTCTTACATTGTAAATGGCAGGCCAGTTCTTTACCACTAGTGCCACTAATTTTGTTTTTAATTGTTGATTATGCCTTAATAAAATGGAAACAAAAGTGAGAAAGAATTGGAAGAAAGACCAGAGCTCTCCTCTCCATCATGTGGATGCAACCATCTCCAAGCCAAAAAAAAAGAGCCTTCACCAGGGAACTGAATCAATTGGCACATTAATCTTGGATTTTCAGCTTCCAGATCCATGAAAAATACATGTCTGCTATTAAACAAATAAATACGTAAATGCACCATTTAAAAACTCAGCAGAGATAGAGGGCTTCACAGATGGCTCAGTGGAAAAGAAACTGCCTGCCAGTGCAGGAGACATGGTTTCAGTCCCTGGGTCAGCAAGATCCCCTGGAGAAGGATCAGCAATGATAGAAGAGAGAGTGTATCAGTAGTACCACTATCACTAGAATGGAGGGCTTCAGGGAGTATCCTGATATAACTGACTGGACATCAAGGGATGATGTGTACCTAAACTACTTGCCAGGGAGCAGCTAGAGAGACCCTCATTTCAATGAGTTTTACAATTGTCTCCATTCTATCCACAAAGAATATTTATAGATAAATTCTAAGTTAAGAAAAGAAAGTGAATTAACACCCAGGGACATTGGTTTACATCTTTAACTACCCTAAAGTCTATAAGATTTTTGCTGGAGGAAAANAACTACCCTAAAGTCTATAAGATTTTTGCTGGAAAAAAAAAAAAAAAAAAAAAAAAAGGACTTCTGTAATGCTTATGTAATGCTTCTTTTAAGTAAATTTAAAATAAAAACTTTGAATTAGTCTGTATGGGATGCCATAACAAAATATCATACTCTGGATGATTCAAACAACAAAAATTTATTTCTCACTGTTCTGGAGGCTGGAAGTGTAATATCAAGGTGATATCAGTGTTGGTTTCCAGTAATATTTTAGTTCCTTAACTTGTTGCAAGCTTCCTTTTTACTGTGTCTTCACATGACCTTTCCACTGTGCATTCACACTCTTGGTGTCTTTTGCTCTTCTTACAAGGACATGAGTTCTATTGAATTAGAACCCCATCCTTATGACCTGATTTAATTCTGAATGTGTCTTTAAAGGGTCTATTTCAAAATACAGTTGTATTTTGGATTAGGACTTCAAATATGAACTTAGGGAAGAATAATTCACTCTATAATAAGCTCAATTAAAACACAAGTTAAAAAATTTAGTTGAAAGTTTTTTAAGTTGAAAGCTTAAAAACTACCTTTAATATGAAGCTAAAAAAACCCTAAATGTCAGCTTTAGATTGACATTTAACAGATGTCTTTAAATGTCAAATATTTTCTTGTTCACTAATTTTGGGCTGTTATGAGTGAAGCAATGTGCTAGCCACTTTTGGTTAAATCTTGGAAACAAATTTAGAAAACTAAATTTATGAAGAAGATTTTAAAAAACTGAAGTGTTGCACAGGCAGGTGCAGGTGATGTGAATTAGCAAATGTAAAGCAGAGACTAGAACCATTATGTGTGAAAATGCCTGAAAGAAAAGGGAAGATTTTGAAGTTTAGGAAAAGGCAAGTTTAATACCTTTTTCTGATGAACAGGCAAGGACAACTTTGCTGAGCTGGTTATTTTCTTTTAACATCAATTGAGACATTATGATAAATTCTTATTTATATGTATGTCATAGTGGGTGACAATCAAGAAAGCCTTATGAAGAATCATAAATTATTGTGTCCCCATCCACAAAAATCATAAGCGATAATCCTGTGAGTAATGGCACTGAAAAATTTTTAATATATCACTGTCTACTAAATTAAAACTAAATTATGTTGATTTGTGTTAATCAACAGACTCATATAATACTATTGACACAAGATAATATTGATTACATAAATTTCATGTTAATGTCTGTAGATTGAATTTTGCCCACTAGAATGTAAAAGCCAAGAGAACAAGAATATTTGTCTGTTTTAATTTTATTGTAGTTGCTGTATCCAAGCACTTAAATCAGCATCTAACACATTTAAGGTGCTTAGTGCATATTTGTTGAGTGGAATATTTATTTAATTTATAGATAAGTACCATTGGTAATAATTTTATTATGTTGTAAATATCATCCCAAAAGAAACTGGTAGAACATCAAGCAATGATCTAACAGTGACATGGCATGTGTCAATGAAAGAAAAAGAAATATCAGGAGAGAAGGAAAAGACAAAAGATAAAACTAAGAAAAAAAATGGAAAAAAATTAGTAGCATCAAATAACGAGATGGAGACTTCTTTGCAAAAAGCAGTATATTGTGGGAGATAAGGTAAGGTATTAGGAAAGCAGCCTGATGTAGCAACAGATATCTCCCCAAGATAGCTCTTGTGTCTTGTTTTAGTTATTAGTTCCTATCTTGGAAAATTTTGTAAGACTTTTCTCTGCCTTGAAACAAGTAGAAAAATGACATGATTCATATATAGCCATGTTCCTGGAGCTTAATACCTAGAAGAAAAATAGTGAGAGAAGTGTCAATGAAGAAGTGAGGAGAAAGCCAATTTTTTTTTTTTTGGTAGGATTTAACCAAATAATCCAATTAACACAAGCCAACATTCACTCATCTATTTGTTCATTCACTTCAGTCGACTGTTTGCGACCCCATGAACTGCAACACGCCAGGCCTCCCGGTCCATCACCACCTCCCAGAGTTTACCCAAACGCAAGTCCATTGAGTCGGTGATGCCATCTAACCATCTCATCCTCTGTCGTCCCCTTCTCCTCCTGCCTTCAATCTTTCCCAACATCAGCGTCTTTTCAAATGAGTCAGCTCTTTGCATCAGGTGGCCAAAATACTGGAGTTTCAGCTTTACTATCAGCCCTTGCAATGAACACCCAGGACCGATTTCCATTAGGATGGACTGGTTGGGTCTCCTTGCAGTCCAAGGGACTCTCAAGAGTCTTCTCCAACACCACAGTTCAAAAGTATCAATTCTTCAGTGCTCAGCCCTCTTTACAGTCCAACTCTTATATCCGTACATGATTACTGGAAAAACCATAGGCTTGACTAGACGGACCTTTGTTGACAAAGTAATGTCTCAGCTTTTCAATATGCTGTCTAGATTGCCTGGAAAATCCCATGGATGGAGGAGCCTGGTAGGCTGCAGTCCATGAGGTCGCTAAGGGTCGGACACGACAGAGACTTCACTTTCACTTTTCACTTTCATGCACTGGAGAAGGAAATGGCAACCCACTCCAGTGTTCTTGCCTAGAGAATCCCAGGGAGAGTGGAGCCTGGTCAGCTGCCGTCTACGGGGCTGCACCGAGTCGGACACGACTGAAGTGACTTAGCAGCAGCAGTAGCAGCAGCAGCAGATTGGTCATAACTTTCCTTCCAAGGAGTAAGCCTCTTTTAATTTCATGGCTGAAGTCACCATCTGCAGTAATTTTGGAGCCCAGAAAAATAAAGTCAGCCACTGTTTCCACTGTTTCCCCATCTATTTGCCATGAAGCAATGGGACTGGATGCCATGATCTTAGTTTTCTGAATGCTGAGTTTTAAGCCAACTTTTCACTCTCACTTTCATCAAGAGGCTCTTTAGTTCTTCCTCACTTTCTGCCATAAGGGTGGTGTCATCTGCATATCTGAGGTTATTGATATTTCTCCCAGCAATCTTGATTCCAGCTTGTGCTTCTTCCAGTCCAGCATTTCTCATGATGTACTCTGCATAGAAGTTAAATAAGCAGGGTGACAATATACAGCCTTGACGTACTTCTTTTCCTATTTGGAACCAGTCTGTTGTTCCATGTCCAGTTCTAACTGTTGCTTCCTGGTCTGCATACAGATTTATCAAGAGGCAGGTCAGGTGGTCTGATATTTTCATCTCTTTCAGAATTTTCCACAGTTTATTGTGATCCACACAGTCAAAGGCTTTGGCATAGTCAATAAATCAGAAATAGATGTTTTTCTGGAACTCTCTTCCATTTTCAATGATCCAACAGCTGTTGACAATTTAATCTCTGGTTCCTCTGCCTTTTCTAAAAGCATCTTGAACATCTGGAAGTTCACAGTTCACGTATTACTGAAGCCTGGCCTGGAGAATTTAGAGCATTACTTTACTAGTGTGTGCACATTAATAATTTTAAATTTTACATTACAGATAGATGCTGCTATTTTATATTTTATTACCCAAGGCAATAGACATTTATCCTATATTAATATCACAATTATTATTAATAATCAAGTTATGCACACTGAAGATAAACTGCAGACTCACTGAGTATCTAGGAAGCCAGTTTTCTCCACGGTTTATCTTGCACCCTGCACTATGTCTCATAATGCTATCACGCTTCTCAGCTGCCTGGCTGAACTACTAGACAATTCCATGATGCAGTAGTCATGTCTATTTTGTCCCCACTGCAAAACCTGTCATGGAAAAGTGATCATCACAAATTGCATTCTTAATAACTATGTTGGGTTTCCCAGGTGGGCTAGTGGTAAAGAACCCATTTGCCAATGTGGGAGACTTAAGAGATGCCAGTTCCATCCTAGAGTTGGGAAAATACCTGGAGGAGAGCATGAAAATCCATTCTAGTATTCTTGCCTGGAGAGTTCCATGGACAGAAGAGCCTGGCAGGCTACAGTTCATAGGGTTGCAAAGTTTCAGACATGACTGAAGTGACTTAGTACTCACAAATATAATAGCTATGTGATCAAGGGATTGACTGGCCATTTTGAGAGTTCTGCCTAATGCTAATGCTGTAGTAAGACTATGAATGGTCAAAACAACCATACTTTTATTGGGGTATTAGTGAGTCACAGAGAATCAATTGCATGGCTTAAAGAATCAAAAGAAAATGTAAGAATATTAGAATATGAACATAGATTATATTATCTCTACAGACAACAAACACAGAGTTGCTGTCAGGTTATTAGGACTGCCATTGCATTCATGCGTAGCATTCTGCTCTTATGCAGCTAAGATGAAAGTTTTACTCCTTTGTATCTTTAAAGAATTCATGATTTAGTGAGATCATATGAGTGTGCCTGTGGTCCCTATGACTTGAAAGATTAACAATTTAGATTAACAAATATCAAGTGTTTTATTTAGTTTAGTGTGAAAATGAAAGTTGCTCAGTCATGTCCAACTGTTTGTGACCCCAAGGAATATAGAGTCCATGGAATTCTCCAGGCCAGAATACTGGAGTGGGAAGCAGTTCCCTACTCCAGGGCATCTTCCCGATTCAGATATCAAGCCCAGGTCTCCCTCATTGCAGGCAGATATTTACCAGCTGAGCCATCAGGAAAGCTCTAGTTTCTTTTATTGTTATATATTTTATTTGATGCCGTTTTAAGCTGTGTGTGTCTGCTCAAGACTTAGATAGTTTTATCATATAAATATAATATTTACTTTGACATTTCTTCACTGTAATATAACAGTTCTTGTATTCTTACTGGCAAGCTAAGTGTTTGATACACTTGTAACTATTTATAGAACAGTGCTCCCAGTAAGACATGGTAAGATATTAGAAATTTTTTTATGTACATAATGTGATAGATTTCTAAAAGTGGACTTCAGATATTTAAAAAGTTTTTAAAATGCCATTAAACATCATATTTATGCTTTGGGATTGCCCAATAGATGAGCTATTTTACTACAAAATGATTTTGATACTCCAGTAATTCACTCTTCACCCACTCCTTGGAGCAGATGCTTCCTTAATTCACAATACAGTAAACGATGCAACAGAGAAGGTCTTGAGTAATTTCAGTCTATACTGTTTTTTCAGACTGACTTTTAATTGTTAGTGGCTAACATTTATTGCTGAAAACTCCAGTACTTTGGACACCTGATGCGAAGAGTTGATTCATTGGAAAAGACTCTGATGCTGGGAGGGATTGGGGGGCAGGAGGAGAAGGGGATGACCCAGGATGAGATGGCTGGATGGCATCATGGACACGATGGATATGAGTCTGAGTGAACTCCGGGAGATGGTGATGGACAGGGAGGCCTGGCGTGCTGCGATTCATGGGGTCGCAAAGAGTCGGACACGACTGAGCGACTGAACTGAACTGAACTGAACATTTATTGATTAAATTTATAGGTATCAAACCATATATCCTTAATAATAATAACACATTTCAATATATGGAAAACAGGATATAGTTTTTTTACTAGTTAGTATGTATAGTATTGATACATACTTATCTCATTTAATCTTCACATGTTCTAGAAGGAGTTGTTATTGGCTTGATTTTACAGTCATTTTAATAAATACTTTGAGAAAAATGTCATACCTTCAGCTATTGGTAAACTTGGAATTCAAATGCATCTGATTCTAAAGCCTTGTTCTTAATCACTAATATATACTACCCACCTTAAAGGTTTTAAAATACTTCAAGGTTCATAAAAGGAACATTTCTGTATTAAATCCCTTTAAAAATATTTACATTTGGGATTATTCTCTGTTAATTTTTATTCAAGCAGTGATTACCTGCATGATTGAAACTGTTTAGAATTTTTTAGCTTCTAACTAAACTTTTCCCTAATGTAATAGATTCAGCTTTATATTCTCGAGAACATTAGCTCTTTAAGAATTTTCTCAAAATGTCCTGAAATCTAGAAGTTTGAAAAAATTCTTGATAATATACCACTTCCTAAATATTCACAATGTACATAGTTTTNAGGATCTTATAGTAAGAAAATATTTAATTTTATCTCAACCTTCCAACTTTGTTTTTGTTGAAATTTATTGAATTTCTCGAAATTGTTAGGTAATATTTTCTTAGACGTAATAACAAATGTGTGTTAAATTTGTTTATTTAAGGGTGAAAAGGAAGGGGAAGAAAGCCTTGGGGTAGTTACCCATGTAAAATGTAACTTTCCAAAAATGCATAGCTACTTATTTTCAAATGGTGATATATGTAACTTTTCTATTAAGACTTCATGTGATGAGTGATGTATGGATATAAAATAGTTATTACTCCTCTTTTAAAATCATATTTTCTCCTCCTTATCTAAAATGACATGGATGTGAGGTGACCATGTGAGTTAAATTACCAAAGACATTACATACCATAAGTGGAATCGACTGTTATTAAACAAATCCATAAGGATATTTTGCTCTGCAGTCTCTTACCAGCTCCAATTTCTCTCTCTATTGCTTCTCTTCTGCCCTTTCCCAAATCAATTCATTTCTATGCAAATACTTGCCTCTCTGTATGGAGGCTATGTGATAAGAAACCAGCCTTTTTCTATAGACAGGCTGCTTATTGAGTAATTCATCCATCATTTACTCAAACAGAAAATCTATGACTACCATCATTTATTCATTCACAATGGTATTTTCCCACCTGAGGCAAGGACACTATTTTATTTTTGCTTTAGAGCTAGTGGGCACATCTCTGCTCTATTACGGTCAGGAGCACTGCTTTGCATGTATGTTCCAGGGGCAATATTCCTTCAAAGACTTCTAAATTTTTTTTTCACCACAGAATGCCATTCTTCTTCCATGTTCTCTGATTTGCCCCATCTTAGCCACCTTTTTGAAGATGTAGCTTCCTTGGCTGCTGTAACACATTTTTTATTCTCTTAATCTATATCAGACCAGCTGACACTTAAGTTCACTTTTGTTTTGTAGTTTTCCTGAAACAGATGATAAATACCTTGACCACAGTTACTATTCTAATGTGTGATCTCAACACTAAAATATTCTCAGCCAATAATAGATATCCATTAAAGATTTGCTGGATTGGGATTATTGAGGTTATTAAGAGAGATATTACAGTGTGAGAAGGATTACCTCAGTGAGAGGAAAGAGCCAAAGTAAAATAGTGAAGATCTGTTAAATTCATGAAGATAACTTCTTGAATTATCTCATAAATGTGTGACTTCAAAGAATGTGAGAGTTTCTGGTTGTACATTATGTTAGGAGCCTGTGTAAGACTCTTGCGATCCTATGGACTGCATGCAGCCTGCCAGACTCTTTTGTCCATGGAATTCTCCAGGCAAGGATACTGGAGTGTGTTGCCATGCCTTCCTCCAGGGGATCTTCCTGACCCAGGGATCAGACCCATGTCTCCTGCATTGGTAGTGGGTTCTTTGCCATCTGTGCCACCTATATTAAGAGCCTGGAAATTTTCTAAGTAGGAGGAGCAGATGAAACATTAAACTATATTTGTATTTCAATCACACAATTCTATGCCTTACAAAATACATATATAAAATATAATATGAAGCCCCATACTAGGAGCCTAGAAAGTGTCTAAATAGAAGGTACAGATGAAATATTAAAATATACTGTATTTCAATCGCACAATTCTATGCCTTACAAGAAATAGCCTTCTTTTGTTTTGTTTTACATCTCAGATACCAGTAACTGATTCTAGTAATTAATGCTGCTTTCAAATCACTTCTTTTTAAAATGGTCACAACTTAATTCTTTAACCATCTAAAACAGTGTGTCAGGCAGTTTTATTATGTGTTTAATGGCATATTTTAAAAACAGCAATTTAAACCTCTTTTCTGTGTATCCTAAAGCTATGTCTAAAGAGATAAATGAATTATAAATCTAGTTAAGTAGTCATATTACATTAAATAAGTAGGCATTATTACTTATTTCTTCATATATTAAGCTAGGCATTGGGTATGAAAAAGTAAACACAGAAATATGGTTCCTTCCTTCTGGAGATCATAATTCTGTAGTATATATGTAATAAATGATCCCCCATTCCAGAGCAAAGATTGCTGATCCCATGGGTGGCAATTAAGACACCAAATAAATATTAAAAAATAAAAATAAATGATCAATCAAGGAAGAAGGCAAAAAAAGGAATATATAAACAGAAAAAAGAATAAGAAATAATAATAACCAGTCAACAATATGATTACAAGCTATAAGAAATCTGACAAAAGGAGAGTGAAGTGCTAAAAGATTAAATAGGGGAAAGCTGTTTTGGATTTTTTTTTTCCTAAGAGACATATTTTAAGAGGTGCCATTTAAGCTAGACTTAAAAGATAAGAAAGAACCATTTTATGAATGAAGGAACATTCCAAACTGAATGGAGAAAAGAATCATGTTAAAGAGAACCTAAATCAGGACATTATTTTTAGTATATAAAGCAAGGGGAATAAGGAACAGACTAAGGCTAGAGAAACTGACAGAAGCCAAAATTTTGTGAGGATAATAGGCTAGGAGAAGTACAATAGGAGCCATTAAAAACTTCTGAGCAGGGAAGGAATGATGTTAGTTTAAGTTTTAAAGAGATAACTAGTTGCTGTGTGGAGAGTATTAGAAAGAAACAAGTATAGAAATACTTCATTTTCTTTTTTTTACTTTAAATTTATTTATTTTAGTTGGAGGCTAATTACTTTACTGTATTAGTTTTGCCATACATCAACATGAATCCGCCACAGGTGTACACGTGTTCCCAGTCCTGAACCCCCCTCCCACCTCCCTCCCCATACCATCCCTCTGGGTCATCCCAGTGCACCAGCCCCAAGCATCCTGTATCCTGCATTGAACCTAGACTGGTGATTCATTTCTTATATGATATTACACATGTTTCAATGCCATTCTCCCAAATCATCCTACCCTCTCCCTCTCCCAGAGTCCAAAAGACTGTTCTATACATCTGTGTCTCTTTTGTTGAATGCTTTCTCCATATGGAGAGAGTTCCCAGTGACAGGCATAAAGACTTATACTTCAGATTCAGCATCCATAAATCAAATTTTAGACAAGAGCCAATTAACCCCTTCCAGTTCTGCCTCTGCTTTAGCAGCCAGTTGATACCTCTGTCAATGTCATATGATGGGCAACAGTAGAGTAGAACTCTTGTTTCCCTAAATTTTATTCTTTCTTGATTTTTGTAATATCAACCTTTACTCAATTATATTTATACTTCTATATATTTCTATTCTTTATCCTCTGAGTACCCTTTGCTGACACCTTAAATATTGCTATTTGTCCACCTCAACCCACTTTTGCCATATTCATTCTCAGTGTCTGTTTTTCTCTGAGTGTATGCATCTATTTTCGTGGCTTTAAATTTTCTTATATTTATTCATTGAAATACTGCCAAGTCCTGGGAACTAATCTAGGCATTATGGATATAATTAACTAAGCATTCGTTTAAATCTATCTGTCCACATAGCTATCTCTCATCTATCTATCTACCTAGCTATCTAATATTTTCATCTATTGCTGCTTTTCAAATCTAAATCTCTAGCCCAAAACTCTCTCATAAGAGGTTCTGTCCACTGGGTTTCAGGCTCAGATATCCAACTTTTTGTTAAGTTTGTCTAAACATCACATAGATACTGCTTAACTCAAAATACCCAAACAAAAATTTTCTTTTCTCTTACACTTGCTCTTCTCTAACGTTTTCCATCTCAGCAGTTGGTACAGCCAACTATTTAGACCCCAAGAAGACAGTTTTCTTTCCTCCCTCTCTTTCACTCTTCAATCAGTTTCCAATATTTTAAATCCAAATTAATTTTGAAGTTAATTCAAGCCTCCATCATCTATCGCTGTTCTATTGCTATAATTTCCAGAATTGTCTCTTGGATTCCAATTTATTTTCCTTTAATCAGACTTCTACATCACTGCCATAGGGCTCTATCTAAAAGGCAAATCTGACTACTCTATTCCTCCTCTTAAAACTATTATCTCATCATAATAATCAAGTAACTTTGCATGACATAGGTTATCTGACCACCACCTCACCCTCTTCTCTACCTCTAGTCTTATTTCTTGCCAACTGCCCTCAGGCATTTTATGTTCAATATTTTCTCTTAACGTTGCCTTATCTTTGGATTTTTTGTTTTCCATCAGCCATTCTCTATCTGAAGAATAGTTTAACATGCTTTAAGGCAGATTCACTGCAGACGGTGACTGCAGCCATGAAATTAAAAGACGCTTACTCCTTGGAAGAAAAGTTATGACCAACCTAGATAGTATATTCAAAAGCAGAGACATCACTTTGCCAACTAAGGTCGGTCTAGTCAAGGCTATGATTTTTCCAGTAGTCACGTATGGATGTGAGAGTTGGACTATGAAGAAGGCTGAGCGCCAAAGAATTGATGCTTTTGAACTGCGGTGTTGGAGAAGACTCTTGAGAGTCCCTTGGACTGCAAGGAGATCCAACCAATCCATTCTGAAGGAGATCAACCCTGGGATTTCTTTGGAAGGAATGATGCTAAAGCTGAAACTCCAGTACTTTGGCCACCTCATGCGAAGAGTTGATTCATTGGAAAAGACTGTGATGCTGGGAGGGATTGGGGGCAGGAGCAGAAGGGGACGACAGAGGATGAGATGGCTGGATGGCATCACTGACTTGATGGACGTGAGTCTCAGTGAACTCCGGGAGTTGGTGATGGACAGGGAGGCCTGGTGTGCTGTGATGCATGGGGTCGCAAAGAGTCGGATTGAACTGAACTGAACTGAAGGCAGATTCTTCAAAGAACGTTTTTTTGAAACTGAGTTTGGATTAGATGCTTCTCTTTTGTGCATCAATTTATGTATCCTTTCATTTGTTCACTTATAATATACTTTACTTACTCTTCTGTCTGCTTGTACTTGACACATGCCCATATATTATTTTTCTTGATAGGACTTGTGGGCGTGAGAGGGAAGAAATCATGCCTTGTTTATATTCCACTTTCTAGCACTAATTTAGTGTCTTATACAACATATGTTTATTTAGTGAGTGAATAATTTACATTTTCTCTTTCACACTTAAATAATTTAAATATCCATACACACTTTATTGTATGATAATGATATATTTGAATTGCACGTTTAAATTTAGAAAATACTTTTACATTTATCTTGTTTGATCCAAATCACTCTATACAGAGCATTGATAGGTTTTGATATTCTCATTTCTAATCACAGGGAATGTTGAAGTTCAGAGAGATTTATTCAAGGTCAAACAGCTACTGATGGAACTATCACTCTAAACATAAATTCTTCCAAAAGACCACACTGCCTACTTACTGGAGTGGGGACACCTCCTCCTTGATTCCCTTTTTCTGTAATGTGCTAAACACATTACCTAACCCAGGAGAGACTAACCTGGTGAACGCAGACAATTCTGTTCAAGTGAACCTGACCTTTCCCCCTTGATCTCCAAACCTGTATTTCTAGGTACCTGCTTAATATCTCTCTCCTTAGATGAGCCATATCACTTCAAAAGCAACATGTCTAAATTAAAATATATCTTTGCACCGCTCCCACACTCTGGCTCCCACCCAAATTAGTTTGTCCTTCATATTTCATGATTTCTGTCAATGCTATTTTGTCTTCAGGATTTGGAAATTAATATTACAGATGTATCTAGCTATTCATCTCTTGAAAATAAGCCCTCTTTACTGATAAACTGTCATTATTTATTGAAAATCTGCCAGACTATCATTCATCCCTTCAGGGCCTTACTGAACAGAGACATTTTAGCGAATTAAATATGGCATACTGAAAATAGTACTCTCCCCCTGGCATAATTAGATTTAGGCATAAAAATATTTGAGTGACAACCTAAACTGATAAAAGGTGAAAATATCTAACAATGATTGTTTTCATTATTTCAATGACTTCACAAGTGAAAAGTATGCTACTTTTATCTTTCATCTTGCTCTTATTTCAGTTTATTTTCTTTATAATGATGAGGACAATAATGCCATCTGCTTTATTTCTATTTATTCCTATTTTTCCTCCATGCCTGTCAGTTTTTTAGCTAAATTAATGGAACCAAGGCAAAAGAGATTCTCTTCTGGATTTACCAAGTTTTGTAGTGATGAGACCCGTTCTTATGTAATTATTAAAATATCTTTCAAAATCCAGACAGTGTAAACTAAGTTCATAATATAAACCAAGTAACCTACTCAGTGTGTGCGTGCAGAATTGCTTCAGTTTGTGTCTGACTCTTTGTGACCCTATAGACCATAGCTCACCAGACTCCTCTGTCAGTGGGATTTCCCAGGCAGGAAAACAGTGGTGAGTTGCCACGCCCTCCTCCAAGGGATCTCCCCAAACGAGGGAGGCATCCGTGTCTCTTCTGTCTCCAGCACTGGTATGCAGGTTCTTTACCACTAGCACCACCTGGGAAGCCCAATCTACCCAGTAAGACACACCTAAAATATATTGTGTAAGTAAAGGCATAAACTATATTAATCAAATTGTTTTTATTTGGTCTTTCAATTAGATTTTAGAAATAAAATATGAAAATTATCCTAGTGGCTAAGATGGAAAGAGAAAGCTGAAGATCCAAAGGCAGGGTTTCTAATGACTTTGGTTGGATAGACATTGTAATGTAGCATACAGATACCAGTTCATGAAAAAACTCATTGCCCCAATTATTGGGAGGGCTGTCATTGACAGGCTTTAGCCATCAGTCCCTTCAGAGATTTCCTCAGCTGCACGGTGGCCTACATCCAGTGCTTCCTAGGAAACTGACTGTCAATTTAACTGATCAATAACAGGAGAGCCTGGCTCCTAACAGAACTGAAAGGCCATTCTTATTCCTGAGTGATTACTCCAATATGATTCTCATCACCTGAAGCTTTGTTGGTTCTGCATCACAGCTCATCTTCTCCTTCCCAATCTTGTATCCTCACTTTCCTTTTCATAGGTATTGCTTCCTAGCAAATAGCCTGCATGCTAAACTATTGGTCCCTCCATCCCAATTCAACTTGGAACACAGGCTCCAAGGAATTTGTAAGTCTTCTCAGTTTAAACATACACTTTAAATTTTGTAAGTATAAATGAGTTTTCCTGTTTAACATATACTTACACATATATTTTCTAGATTGCCTTTGTATCAAAAAATATAAGTACCAATGTTCTAGTGTATTGAAGCTCATCCAGTTACTAAGAAAAGATGAAATGTGACTAGTTTTAGCCTTTGAATTAATTCTAACAAATTTTGCACAATGACTAATGCACACATATCACCCATTCAATATCTCTCACATTATGAATGGGCAAAAATGAAAATAAATCAATGAACGCTTAAAAGGCAAAAAGAATCCTGCTAGGGTAAAAAGAAAAATGATAAACCTTGAAAAAACAGATGACTATTTTTTGTGACCAGGAGACTCTTTCAGGCCATCATTTTTATTTTTATAATTTTTTTAAAAGGATAGATGAAAAAATGCCAAGGTAATGATATCCTCTGAAAAAAAAAATTAAAGGATTGTGATGCACTTTTGAAATTGTGTGTGTGAGCTCTTGCCTAGAGCCCTGCTGAATCTTTTTTCAAATTTATAAAGAAGGTCTCTCAGGATATTTCACAGTGTGAGTATACACAGCCTCCTTTCCCTGACAGGTCATTATTGAATATCGTGCTGGGTTTGAGTACAGGGCTGGTGAGTGGCTTCTCTCCCTGTTTCTTCTGTAAATGTATGAGGGGTTCAAGCTTTGGAATCTTAAATGTCCATGAGAGCTCAAAAGGTACCTGGTGATTGATTTGCACTACAGGACAGAGCTGACACAAGAATTGCAGTTGAGTTCAGCAGGATTGCAATCAGAGTCCTTGGCAAAAGTCACAATGTATGAGTTAGACCATCATGTGGCTATGACCACCTGCTGCAGTTTTTTATGACTCATTACTGGGTAAGGCTTTTGTGTTTCCCTTTTTAAATTTTGTAATTAAAAGCAATATCTTCAAAAGGAAAAGTTTAACTGCAAAAGAATGCATCAACCAAGTTCTGACTAAAGAATGGAAACCAACATTGGGTAAGTGAAATTATAAGGAGGCATATGCTGTGTGTCTAATTAGTTCACAGCCTTCTAAGTTGTGATACATTATAGGAGGGATTTTGTTTAGACCAAAGCTTCTTCCTTTCAATAATGGTATATTTTTCAATCACTAAAATTTTAAAATCCTAGAAAATGTTGCACCACACACACATGGTTCACTTTATATAGTTAAGAAATCTCTGGGGAAAATAGGTTTTAAATTCACATTGTTTTAACAACATTTCCTTCCTACTAGTCTCATTGTAAGAAAAATTAAGAATACAAAAAATATAAAGAAGTGAGTGAAAATCACTTAGAACTTTACTACACAAGAAAGTACAACCCAGACTATTGAAAATGTACTAGTAGACCCTGAGGTAGTCTAAACCCATTAAAAATATTATAAAAAGTAAAGGAAATTTTGAATTGTTGAAAGCCAATGAAAATTTAGGTTGACTAAATTTAAAGTAAGTCAACCACATTTTTTCAGAGTTACCTCACATTATTTTTAAATTGTTTTTATTGTTGTTGTTTAGTCACTAAGTCGAGTCTGCCTTTTTTGACCCGCTAGAATGTAGCCCACCAGCTTCCTCTGTCCTTGGGATTTTCCAGGCAAGAATACGGAAGTAAGTTGCCATTTCCTTCACCAGGGAATCGTTGCAACCCAGGGATTGAACCTGTGTCTCCTGCACTGTCAGGTGAATTCTTTACTACTGAGCTACCAGGGAATCACTTTGTTTATTTAATAGCAGCAAACATAGGTAGGTAAATAAAGTTGCCTCAGAGAAATGAATTAAACTGAAACCAAAGCTAATCACAACCAGATAGTATAAATTATTCTAAGGGCTCTGGTGCAAACATTCAAATTCAAAATCAAACTCTATTGACATTACAGTCATATTTGAAGTTTATTAAAATCTTCATCGAAAAAGCAAGAGAGTTCCAGAAAAACATCTATTTCTGCTTTGTTGAGTATGCCAAAACCTTTGACTGTGGATCACAATAAACTGTGAAAAATTCTGAAAGAGATGGGAATACCAGACCACCTGACCTACCTCTTGAGAAACCTATATGCAGGTCAGGAAGCAACAGTTAGAACTGGACATGGAACAACAGAATGGTTCCAAATAGGAAAAGGAGTATGTCAAGGCTGTATATTGTCACCCTGCTTATTTAATTTATATGCAGAATACATCATGAGAAACGCTGGACTGGAAGAAGCACAAGCTGGAATCAAGATTGCCGGGAGAAATATCAATAACCTCAGATATGCAGATGACACCACCCTTATGGCAGAAAGTGAAGAGGAACTAAAGAGCCTCTTGATGAATGTGAAAGAGAGAGTCAAAAAGTTGGCTTAAAGCTCAACATTCAGAAAACGAAGATCATGGCATCTGGGCCCATCACTTCATGGCAAATAGATGGAGAAACAGTGGAAACAATGTCAGAATTTATTTTGGGGGGCTCCAAAATCACTGCAGATGGTGACTGCAGCCATGAAATTAAAAGACGCTTACTCCTTGAAAGGAAAGTTATGACCAACCTAGATAGCATATTCAAAAGCAGAGACATTACTTTGCTAAGGTCTGTCTAGTCAA
>SJYQ01000767.1:279057-311460 GCA_006410935.1 Redunca redunca | reverse complement strand
TCATTAGACATCTTAGTATGAAAATAAAGGGTTTTAAAATGAAAGAACATAGTTGGCCCTCTGTGATTCTAGATTTCCAATTCTCTTCAACACTAAAGGAACAAATAGTAAATATGCACCTAATTTTTACTAAAGAATATCAATACTATGGGTGTTAGCTCTTAAATGTTTTCTTATTTCATTTTAAGTCTTTCTGGAATTAAAGAAAATGCTTTGCCTGCTTTCCAACTATTATTCCTCAAATTTCAAAGGTTAGCTTTTCAGACCTACTGTGTTACATATCAACATTTTATCCATGTCCCTGGATTCATCAAAATCTATGGCTCCCACCTGGCTTGAACTCTTGCTTGAATTTTGTATTTCTTTTATATATGGAGGGCCAGCATGTAGACCTTGGCCTGTGAGGTCAGAGGTGGTTGTTGTTCTCTTGCTCAGTCACGTCCTACTCTTTGCGACCCCTTGAACTACAGCATGCCAGGCTTCCCTGGCCTTCATCATCTCCTGGAGCTTGCTCAGACTCATGTCCACTGAGTCAGTGATACCACCCAACCATTTCATCCTCTGTCATCTCCTTCTCTTCCTGCCTTCAATCTTTCCCAGCATCAGTGTCTTGGAGTAAGCAAAATAAACTGGATAGCAGAGTCAGGTCTATTCCTGGGCCCAGCCCAAATTGAAGAAATGAATGAAGGCCCATCAGACTTTTGCCAAGTACGGGGATGCAGAGGCCATCCCTGGATGGCAAAGGCTGGCTCTTGGCTTTCTTCTCCCCTTAGTCAACCACTCCAGGGACAGCTTACTGTTCAAGTCTGACAAAGGGGAAGAAAACCAGCAACATACCTCTGGAGATAAGTGAATATATTTGCTCCCCACGAGCAAATTTTTTCAATTAGGATGGAAGGAAGCTGTGTTATTTCATATACTTCTTGAGAGTACACAACTCTTGGGATAGTAAAATGATATTTGGCTCAATTTCAGATATTTCTTTGTTTTCTACTAGGATGATTGTACAATATGTTTCCTCAGAAACCAGTATTTCTCATTTCCCTGACCCTGATGCTATAGGAAACAACAAGAGATGACTATCAGGATAGCCTTGCCTGAAACAGTCCATACTGAGTTTCTATGTTTGAATAGACTACAAATTCAACACAGGTAACTTTTAGGAGGCAGGTGGACTAAAAGAGGATAATAATATTGTTTTTAAATTAGGTTTGAGTTTCTCAGAGTTTGGGTTGGCTAATTTCTGGGAACTTTTTGACCTTGAATTGTGATAAATTATCGTGAGGATTAGATACAGTATTGATGCAACAGCACCAGCAGATAACATAAAACTAGGGTCACAGCTTTTGGAAACCCTCTTATTAATGGCTTCTTATTATCATCATCTTCTAAAATAGCATCTCACTTGCATATTAACAAAGAAATAGTCCTTTCAAATATGCTTCCACTCATTTTTCTTGAAACATGTGTGTCTCTTTTGGTATATCTTTCATTCGTCTATTTTTGATAGGGTACAGATAAATATTCTCTTTTATATTAAACAAAAAACAAATAGCCCAGGCTTAATTATAAATAGCAACTATCCATTTCTGGGTAAAAGAGACTCTATGGATTTGGAACTAATTTGGAAAATACACATCCTTTTTAACAAAGTACCACCATACAGCTCTAGACAACTCTTTTCATGTTGGAATACAAACTCAGCATTGTCAAAGATTTGGATCTTTATGTAAAATTGCCCCATTTTAAATCAATAGTTCAAATTTTTGAAGAACAATATTCAGGTTAAACTGAACACATCAGTAAGATTTAGTGAAACTGTTTGCTATCGAGTGTCGTTTGATTCAATGTTCTACTACCTTTCTAACATGCATTATCTTAATGCCAGGAGGGCCTGCTTGCCTGAGTTTGTCAAATTCTGTAGTAGTCATTTCCCTTATGGGCTTCCTTGATGGTTCAGCAGGTAAAGAACCCACCTGCAATGCAAGAAACACAGCAAATGTGGGTTCAGTCCCTGGATCGGGAAGATTCCCTGGAGATGGAAATGGCAACCACTCCAGCATTCTTGCCTGAAAAATCCCATGAACAGAGGGACCTGGTGAGTTACAGTCCAACTGGTCACAAAGAGTCAGACATAATTGAGTGACTAAGCACACACATGCATTTTTCTATGTTGGCATTTCAGTTTCCGTGCTTTTTCTGCTAAAACTCAAACTTTCTCTCAGCTAGGGTAATAAATCATTATAAGCTAACATAAACAATCTTATACCTCATTATCAATAATTGGAATGTTCTTCCCTCATTCTCTGATTGGCTAATTTTAATTTCCCGTCTTTCAATGTCAAATGTCACCTCCTCTGTAAAGGGTGTCTAAATCAACATTAAGAAATGTCCTTCTCCCCACACTCAGACACTCTATGTATCACCTCAAACATAGTATATTTCCATGACACTAATAGACCCTGATCAGCATACTAGTCTAGGGAGGAATAAAACCATGTGGAGTAGACCTGAGCTCAACCTCATCTTGGAACCAAACCAGTTTCAACTCAGGCACAATGAGACTACTCCAACAAATCTGCAGAAAGTTGACTAAGGAAAATTATTTTACATTTTTGGGTAATTTGCTATGCAACAGAATTATGGCAATAACTAAATAGTATACCTTATCATAATGGTTAACTGATCTTTTGACAACATTGTGCTTCTGGATATGGGAACAATAAAAGAAAAGTCTAATTTTCAGAGAAGACCAAAAATGAAGCTGAAGATAGTTTCCTCTTAATAATTTTACTTGAAACTACTCTGAAAAGAAAATACCTGCTCATTTTGATTAAACATATAAATAATATTTTAAGTCCATGAGGACTTATTGCTCTGAAAGAAGTATTTGCAATTAAAGAAAATCTGACAATCATTACTCACTTTCCAGATTGAACAAACACCTTTAAAAGTATGTAATTTCATTCATTCAATACACATTTTTGACCCCCATACAAACACTAAATATAAATGAAACAAAGAGATCCAGAACTATTTTGTTGTGGGGTATGAAGGAGGTCATGAGTTCAGTTAAAAAATGGTCATGACTAGATGTTGAATGTGCTTTGGCTATATGAATTGAGAGCACAGAATGGGACTGGATATCTTTGGTAGTCAAGTAGCAGCTGAAAGCAAGCATTGGATATCATCAAGAATCTACAAAGAAGAGGAAGATAAACCTGAGGATAAAGCTCTGGATAACATTAATATTTAAATGTAGGGCAAAGGAAAGTGAATGCATAAACGGGAATGAGGACTGCCAGAGAAATAAAAGGAAATTCTTGAATAACTAATGTCATGAAAACCAAAGAAAGAAAGAATTTCAATTAGGAATAGTCAACAGTGTCAAATATTTAAGAGAGCATGGCTATAACAAGGTCAAACTTTCACTGATTTGGAATTAGGAATTCATAAGTGGTTTTATAATCAAAATTTCAGAAGAAAGAAAGTTAACAAATGATATTACAGTGGGCTGAAGATTGAATGGATTGTTTAGTAGAAAAACTTCCACTGGAGGTAGCTTTTCTGTAAGTCTGACTATGAATGGAACTGGGATTAAAATGCATGCATCTGACTCCTGCTGTACCCTCACTTATTCATAAATATTTTATTAAGTTACCTTTAATGTCTTGATACATACTTACAATTTTTGTTTCTATATTTTTTAAAAAAGAATTTTTATACAGTTAATAGTAAGAAGGGCAATACCAAAGAATGTTCAAACTACCACACAATTGCACTCGTTTCACATGCTAGCAAGGTACTGCTCAAAATTCTTTAAGCTAGGCTTTAACAGCACATGAACTGAGAAATTCCAGATGTACAAGCTGGATTTAGAAAATGCAGAGTTCTGAGAGATCAAATTGCTAATATCAGTTGGATCATAGAGAAAGCAAGGGAACTCCAAGAAACATCTACTGCTTCATTAGCCTTTGACTGTGTGGTTCACAACAAACTGTGGAAAATTCTTAAACAGATGGGAGTACCACACCACCTTATCTGCCTCCTGAGAAACCTGTATGCAGGTCCAGAAGCAACAGTTACAATCAGACATGGAACAACAGACTGGTTCAAAATTGGGAAAGGAATACATCAAGGCTGTATATTGTCAATCTGCTTCTTCAACTTATATGCAGAGTACATCATGTGAAATGCCAGGATGGATGAATCATAAGCTGGAATCAAGATTGGTAAGAGAAATATCAATAATCACAGGTACACCGATGACATCACCCTAATGGCTGACAATTAAGAGGAACTAAAGAGCCTCTTGATGAAGGTGATAGACGAGATTGCAAAAACTGGCTTAAAACTCAACATTCAAAAAACTAATATCATGGCATCCAGTCCCATCTCTTCATGGCAAATAAATGGGGAAACAATGGGAACAGTGACAGACTTTATTTTGGGGGGCTTCAAAATTGCTGTGGACAGTGACTGCAGCCATGAAATTAAAAGATGCTTGCTCCTTGGAAGAAAGGCTATAACCAACCTAGACAGCATGTTAAAAAGCAGAGATATCACTTTGCCGACAAAGGTTCATATAGTCAAAGCTATGATTTTTCCAATAGTCATGTGTGGATGTGAGTGTTGGACCATAAAGAGGGCTGTGTGACAAAGAATTGATGCTTCAAACTGCAGTGCTGGAGAAGACTCTTGAGAGTCCCTTGGACTACAAGGAGATCAAACCAGTCAATCCTAGAGGAAATGAACCCTGAATAGTCCTTGGAAGGACATTTGCTGAAGCTCAAGCTCCAATACTTTGGCCACCTAATGTGAAGAGCTGACTAGTTGGAAAAGACCCTGATGCTGGGAAAGATTGAGGGCAGGAGGAGAAGGGGATGACAGAGGATGAGATGGTTGGATGCCATCATTGACTCAAAGGACTTGAGTTTGAATAAACTCCAGGAGATAGTGAAGGACAGGGAAATATGGCTTGTTGCAATCCACGGGGTCATAAAGATCAGACAGGACTGAGCAACTGAACACAATATCCCATTTCCCAGTACCATTTGTTAAAGAGGCTATCTTTTCTCCACTGTGTATTTTTGGCACTCATCAAAGTCAGTCAACCATGTATGCATGGATTAATTTCTGGACTGTCTATTCTGTTTCGCTGGTCTGTGTGTCTTTCTCTATGTTAATGCCATACTATTTCAGTTTATATAGCTTGAAATCAGGAAATGTGATGTCTTCAGTTTTGTTCTTCTTTTAAGACTTTCTTTGCAATTCAGAATCTTTGTGGTTCCATATGAAGTTTAGGATTTTTTTTTCTATTTCTGTTAAGAAAAAAAACTACCATTGGGATTTTAATAGGGAGTGAATTAAATCTGGACCACTGAATAGTACGGACATTTCAACAATATTGTTTTATATTCCATGAACACAAGATATCATTTCATTTTTGTATTTTCTTTAAGTTCTTTCATCAGTGTTTTGTACTTTTCAAGTCTTTATTGATACTTCCTGAAGTTCATCCCTAAGCATTTTATTTCTGCTTTATTGACTATGCCAAAGCCTTTGACTGTATGGATCACAATAAACTCTGGAAAATTCTGAGAGAGATGGGAATACCAGACCACCTGACCTGCCTCTTGAGAAATCTGTATGCAGGTCAGGAAGCAACAGGTAGAACTGGACATGGAACAACAAACTGGTTCCAAATAGGAAAAGGAGTACGTCAAGGCTGTATATTGTCACCCTGCTTATTTAACTTCTATGCAGAGTACATCATGAGAAATGCTGGACTGGAAGAAACACAAGCTGGAATCATGATTGCCAGGAGAAATATCAATAACCTCAGATATGCAGATGACACCACCCTTATGGCAGAAAGTGAAGAGGAACTAAAAAGCATCTTGATGAAAGTGAAAGAGGAGAGTGAAAAAGTTGGCTTAAAGCTCAACATTCAGAAAACTAAGATCATGGCATCCGGTCCCATCACTTCATGGGAAATAGATGGGGAAACAGTGGAAACAGTGTCAGACTTTATTGTTTTGGGTTCCAAAATCACTGCAGATGGTGACTGCAGCCATGAAATTAAAAGAGGCTTACTCCTTGGAAGAAAAGTTATGAGCAACATAGATAGCATATTCAAAAGCAGAGATATTACTTTGCCAACAAAGGTCCATCTAGTCAAGGCTATGGTTTTTCCTGTGGTCATGTATGGATGCGAGAGTTGGACTGTGAAGAAAGCTAGGCGCCGAAGAATTGATGCTTTTGAACTGTGGTGTTGGAGAAGACTCTTGAGAGTCCCTTGGACTGCAAGGAGATCCAACCAGTCCATTCTGAAGGATTTCAGCCCTGGGATTTCTTTGGAAGGAATGCTGCTAAAGCTGAAACTCCAGTACTTTGGTCACCTCATGCGAAAGGTTGACTCATTGGAAAAGACTTTGATGCTGGGAGGGGTTGGGGACAGGAGAAGAAGGGGACAACAGAGGATGAGATGGCTGGATGGCATCACTTACTTGATGGACATGAATCTGAGTGAACTCCGGGAGTTGGTGATGGACAGGGAGGTCTGGCATGCTGCTATTCATGGGGTTGCAAGGGGTCGGACCCGACCGAGTGATTGAACTGAACTGAAGCATTTTATTCTTTTTGGTGGTATTGTTAATGAAATTGCTCTCCTAGTTTCCTTTTCAGAGGCTTCATTTTTATCCATAATGTACTACTGAATTTTGTATGTTGACTTTGTATCCTGCAACTTGACTGAATTAGTTTATTAGTTCTAACCTTTTCTGTGTGTGTGTGCAGTTTTTAGGTTTTTCCACATAACAGAGCATCTCATCTGCAAACAGGGACAATTTTACTCCTTCCTTTACAACTTAGGTTCACTTTGTTTCTTTTTCTGTCTAGGACTTCTATGCTGAATAGAAGTGTCAAGAGTGGTCATCTTATCCTAGAGAAAAAGTTTTCAGTTTTTCACCATTGTTTATAATATTAGTTGTAAGTTTTTCATATATGAACTTTATTAATAGAACATTTTAAAAGCACATTTAGAATACTTAGAAAAAAGAGAAAATTTTAAATTCTCCTAAATAATCCTCTGATTATTAGTCATTAACAACTTGCACACATTTTAACCCCCAAATAGACTCATCATTGAAAGACAATCTATTTTGTCTTTTTCAAACCCAAAGACAAAAGCAAGATTTTAAAACACAGTTAAGAGGCACCAGTCCCAATTTAACTGAAAATGGAAATGAAAACTGTGCTCTGCAAAATGTCTTATATAACAAAGTTACTAACAGGTGCAAATACGAAAGTAAGCAGTTTTCTGGCATCATTCATTTCAGTTTAATACTATATTAGTTAAATATTCCTTATAAAATCTTTTAAGTAGAATTTATTTTTGTAAGCATTGATGGCTGTGTCCATTTTCTATTGCTTTATAAACAAATTACTACAAACGTAGCCACTTAAAAATATACTTTTATTATCTTACATTTTCTGTGGGTCAGGAGTGAGCATTCAACTGAGTCCTCTGTTCAAGGTCTTATGAAGCTACAATCCAGGTGTACGCAGGGGCTGCAGTCTCATCAGATGCTCAACTGAAAGTCTGTTTTCAGTATATCTACAAAGATTGAATCATATTATTTTTGATTAGTTATGGTTTTTAGGAATTTATAAAAATCTTCCATAAACTTTAAATAGTACAATTATTATTATTAATGAGAGAGAAACAACAAAAGCATCATGTTCAAAATCACTTAACTCTGAATTTGTATGTCTTTGCTTCTTTATTTCATCATCTTAATCTCTAGTCATTAAAGTTTTGTCACCACTTTATATTCTCAGTCTAATTTCCACTCTACTTTGAAGTTATTCAAGTGATATAATTTTTACTACCTCTTGGGAAACCATTTGGCACTGTGAACCTCATGCATAGGAATTTTTCTCCTTATTCTGTCTGGTTTTCCCTTTGCTCTGTTTCATTTTATTATATCTCTGCACCTTCCTGCAATACCATATTGCAGGCTTTTATTTAATTTTCAATGCACTGTCATCTGCTCATCTTTTTTTAGTTCTACTGCTTATCAAGCAGTTCTTTCCCATTGAATCACTTTGCTTTGGCATCTATGTGCCAGGTGTATGGTACTAACTTGCAATGCTGCCAGATGAATCTTGTTTAATTTCCCTTTAACCTTGCTTTAAATTTGTAGAAGAGCACATGTTCAAAATGCATTGAACAGCAGGAGTAAAACACCTTTTTTTGTGGAGAAAAATAGAAAGCACATATAGAGCCTATTTTATTTATACATAAATATACTGTTGCTCTTCTACAGGTGGTTGTCTGCAGGTGATTACCAAGAGGAAAGCACTAGAAGGTAAAGGAAATTAATACACTCAGCACAGAAGGAAACATTTAGCCTTTTAGATATACTTTAGGAAGAATCTCTTAATGGATGGGCTTGTAAAATGTGATTCTGAACAGCAAAGCAAAAGCTAGCATCACAGTATTGAATCAATATCCCACTTGATGCATCCAAATGCTGAAATCTAAGAGTTCAGTTCAGTTCAGTTGCTCAGTTGTGTCGGACTCTTTGAGGTCCCATGGACTGCAGCATGCCAGGCTTCCCCATCCATCACCAACTCCCAGAGCATGCTCAAACTCATGTCCATCAAGTCAGTGATGCCATCCAACCATCTCGTCTGTCATCCTCTTCTCCTCCTGCCTTCAATCTTTCCAGGCATCAGGGTCTTTTCCAATGAGTTGGCTCTTCCCATCAGATGGCCAAAGTATTGAAGTTTCAGTTTCAGCCTCAGTCCTTCCAGTGAATATTCAGGACTGACTTCCTTTAGGATGGACTTGTTGGATCTCCTTGCAGTCCAAGGGACTCTCAAGAGTCTTCTCCAACACCACAGTTCAAAAGCATTAATTCTTTAGCACTCAGCTCTCTTTATAGGCCAACTCTCACATCCATACATGGCTCCTGGAAAAAACATAGCTTTGACTAGATGGACCTTTGTTGGTAAATTAATGTCTCTGCTTTTCAATGTGCTGTCTAGGTTAGTCATAGCTTTTCTTTCAAGGAGCAAGCATCTTATAATTTCATGACTGAAGTCACCATCTGCAGTAATTTTGGAGCCCAAGAAAATGAATTCTCTCACTGTTTCCATTGTTTCCCCATCTATTTGCTGTGAAGTGATAGGATCGTATGCCATGATGTTCATTTTTTGAATGCTGAGTTTTAATAGGCATCTAACAGACATAGCTCTAACAGACATTTAACAGAAATCTAACAGACATAACTCTAACTCTTAAAAATAACAAAACTCCTTTTATAAATTTCCAAACACAGGAAGTATCCTCTGGAATAATAAGAAATTTTTCTCTGTGTGAATTTTTCTGATCTGAAATGAATTTTGTATAATGTTAGCCTTAGAAAAATGCCTTTATGCATACCCATTTGAATAGGTTAAACATTTAACAGTACATATCTATCTGATATAAATTCTTTTTGTTTAAACCTGAATATCTTAAAAGTTGACAATAATAACAAGAACTAAATCATATCTTCTTTTTTGTAAGGGCAAAAGTTTAAATATAATGCCTGGTACCAAAAAGCAGGTTAAGAGGTCAAAATAGAAAAAAAAGAAAAAAAAATATATAGTGTGCATGTTTTCTCTAGTGCCTGTTAATAATATCAAGAATATTATCATCAATTTGGTTAGAAATATGCTATAGTAAATTGAAACCTAATAGATTTCCATCTAAGAAAGTAAATGCTCTCTGTCATGACTTTGGCTAGTTTTTCCAGATCTGTTTAAATACTTCCTGTGACTCAGATTCCCTGTAGTGTTGCTGCTGCTGCTAAGTTGCTTCAGTCGTGTCCGACTCTGTGCAACCGCAAAGACGGCAGCCCACCAGGCTCCCCTGTCCCTGGGATTCTCCAGGCAAGAACACTGGAGTGGGTTGCCATTTCCTTCTCCAATGCATGAAAGTGAAAAGTGAAAGTGAAGTCGCTCAGTCGTGTCCAACCCTCAGTGACCCCATGGACTGCAGCCTTCCAGGCTCCTCTCATAGTGTTACGTTGTTCTATTTTTATATCTTATAAATGTTTTCTTTTTATAGAGAATAAGCTTGCTTCTTTAAAAGATTCGTTGACCCTAATTTCAGCTTAGAACTATTAGTTATATATCTATTTCTTACACATTCAGTTCAGTTCAGTCACTCAGTCGTGTCTGACTCTTTGCCACCCCATGAATCGCAGCACGCCAGGCCTCCCTGTCCATCACCAGCTCCCAGAGTTTACTCAAACTCACGTCCATCGAGTCCATGATGCCATCCAGCCATCTCATCCTCTGTCGTCCCCTTCTCCTTCTGCCCCTAGTCCCTCCCAGCATCAGGATCTTTTCCAATGAGTCAACTCCTCACATGAGATGGCCAAAGTATTGGAGTTTCAGCTTTAGCATCAGTCCTTCCAATGAACACCCAGGACTGATCTCCTTTAGAATAGACTGGTTGGACCTCCTTGCAGTCCAAGGGACTCTCAAGAGTCTTCTCCAACACCACAGTTCAAAAGCATCAATACTTCTGCACTCAGCTTTCTTCACAGTCCAACTCTAACATCCATACATGCCCACTGGAGAAATCGTAGCCTTGACTAGATGGACCATTGTTGGCAAACCAATGTCTCTGCTTTTTAATATGCTATCTAGGTTGGTCATAACTTTCCTTCCAAGGAGTAAGCATCTTTTAATTTCATGGCTTACCTTTCTACAAATGTTTAAAAATTTTTTAACAAAAGAAATATTCAAGTTAAATGTCTAAAATTTTCTCCAGTAATTTCTAATATGCTCTTCTGTATGCAATCTGGCTGGACAGTACCCTGATTATATGAGTAGAGCTTAAATTCATGCACAGCTGCATAAGCTAAGATTACATAGACATTCTTTTCTGTTTTTTTTTTTTCCTGTCAACTAAAACCTTGTTTTACTTTCTGATATAAAGCTCTCAAGATAGTCTTTTGATTATGAAATTTATATTTGACATTTTTGTAACCTTTGTGCTGAGTTTATTTAGTTATTAGTTGTATAACTACGAGTGCCAAGTACTACCCTAGGTCCTGGAGATGTATTGCTGAACACAGACACTCTGGTCACAATCACCATAATAGCCCTAGAAACAGTTAGACATTAATAAAACAATCAAAACAATAAATGTATAAGAGATAAATGCTCAAATGAAAAAATCTAGTTTATTGCATACATTTCTAGTTATTTTTCTGGTTAGTTTTGTTCCATACATCCACTTTGAAGATGTTTTTGAATCTACATTATTTTATCCAATAAGTTAGTTTTCCCCTTAGCTTTGTGTCATCTGAAATGTTAATAAGCGTATGCATTCCCATCTATCTTTAGGCAAATCACTTACTCATATTTAGTTAAGTAAAGATAATCACAAAATAAAGTCAGTTTGAGAATTAGTTTTCATATCTAGTTAAACTAAGATAGTCATATTGTCCCAGCTTTCAACACCAGTCTATGATGAGGATCAGATAAGATATTTTACCTGAAAGCTCTTTGTCAACTATAAAATGCTATACAATGTCAGGCATTATTATTATTCATCTGAATTAATACACCTAAACCCAAAGATTTACATAATTAAAGCCTGCATTTTTTGTCTAGTCAGTTGAAATGTACCCAGCAGTGTTCGTATTTAGTCCAAGTTTCTCCATTTTGTTTTTAAAGATACTGTGGCAGAAAGTTAAGTGGCTTGCTGAAATCAAGGTATAAAATGTATATATTTCCCTGAATTTTCCATTTCATTGATTTATCATTCATTCAGTTTCTTGGTTACTCAAAACCAATACACATCATTTTGGACCTCTTCTTTCAAACTCTTCTCAGCAGTATCACACCTGTCAAAGAATCAATGGGAAAAATGACTGCCAGCTTTTAACTTACTCCACTTTCTCTGTTCAATTTTGTGTACTTTAATGTTTTTAAATTTTTTATGCAAATAGATGAGCACAGAACACATTTCTTCTTCTTAGACTCTTAAATTTTGTTTTCAATTTCAAAGATAATTTCTTTTTATCTTCACTTAATAGTGACTGCAGGTGAATTTTCCTTAAAGAGCAAGAGGTATGGTATCACACTGAGAAGATATGAGGATTAAACACAGTTATTAAATAAACTTTTATCTGTCTAGTTTTTTCTCCTGGAAAAGGTAAGTTACATAAGGTGATTTTATCAATTTTTAATAAAAATTTATTTCTGATATATCCTACAGCACCTACAATAACAATTAACTCAAAAAGTTAACATTCTTTGCTAATGATCATCCCTTGGAGAGCAACAAATACAAAAGAAACTAACATGTATTTTGACAAATGTCAAAGTTCTATTGTCATTGTCTCACTCAAAACTAAACTATAGCATTAACTAGAATGTTTGTGCTCTTTTAGCTGTGAAAGAGAAAGTGTTAGCTGCTCAGTCATGTCTGACTCTTTGCCACCCATGGATTATAGCCCTCCAGGCTTCTCTGTCCATGGTATTCTCTAGGTAAGAATACTGGAATGGGTTTCTATTCCCTTCTCCAGGAGCAAACAAGTAAGTGTCTCCTACATTGGCAGGTGAGTTCTATACTGTCTGAAACACCAGGGAAGCTCTTTTAGTTGGAGAGTATTAAATTACTCTAGATAAGTAAATGAAACAGTCAAAACTTTGTCAAGTAACAACAAATTCCAAATTCCACATTTTATGTAAATTGACATTTGGTGAATCTTTATTTTAGTGTGGCTTGTATGTGTATACACACAATTATATTTAATGCTTCACATGTAATTTTACCACTAGTTTTCAAATTTATTCACTCATTCACCTCCTAAATATTTACTGATGGCCTACAATGCTCCACATACTATTTTAGGCATTTAGGAGTATAGCATAAAACAAACTAGAAAGCAAATAAACAAAACTCCCTGCCCTGATGGAGCTTACATTCCATCAGCGAGACACAGATAACCATAAATTAACAAAATTAATTAGAAAAAAATATATTTTCAAAAGTGATCAATTCGGTAAAGAAAAATAGAGCAGGTTGAGGAGGTAGAGAGCATGTGAAGTGGGAAGGAGCAGGTTGTAATTTTAGTTGTGACAGGATAAAGGAAGATCACCACTGACCTCATTAAAAAAGTGACATTTGAGCAAAACCTTAAGGAAAGTGAGACAGTTATGAGGAAGCAGCTAGAGCAGAGGCCCTAAGGCAGGGGCATCTTTTGCTTGAGGAGAGAGACTAGTATGACTAGAGTGCAGTGGGAGTGGGGGGCAGTAGAGGTGGGGTTAGAAACTTGCCTGGGGAGCAAAGTCACAGAAGTCCTTTGAGAACATTGCAAGAACTTTGGCTTTTACTCTGAGGGGTATGAGGAATCATCAAGGAATAGTTATAAACAAAGGATAGATTCATTTTTTGGAGAAGGAAATGGCAACCCATTCTAGTACTCTTACCTGGAAAATTCTATGGATGGAGGAGCCTGGTAGGCTACAGTCCATGGGATTGCAAAGAGTTGGACATGACTAAGCAACTTCACTGACAAGATTCATTTTTATTTCTACTGCAAAGGATTACTCTGCCTGAAAACAAATTTGGGTGGATAAAGGTAGATATAGGATCACAATATTATGGCCCATTGCAATAATTCTAAAGATAGAGGGTGGTGACTTATAGTAGGATAAAACCAGTAGAGCGGAGGGTCAGAAGTAACCATGGTCTAAGTGTTCTAAAATAATTCAAATACAGTAAAAAGTAAAAATAGTAGTAAAATGAACCTCATATATCCATAACTGATAAAAAAGAATTATCAAAATTTAGTCATATTTTCTTTATCTTTTTTTTAATCTATTTCTTCCTTGCAAAGTATTTTAGAGCAATTCCTAAATATCTCGTAATTCCACCCCCACCAAGTGATTTAATATGAATTCCCAAAGCTACAGAGTTATCAGGACTAGCAAAAGTGATGATATTCCTTAGTATCCTCTAATATCATAATCAGGTTTCTAAAATCAAGCTTATTTAGTTGTTTTAAAATAGATTTATATAGTTGCTCTCTTGAAATCAAGATCTAAATAAGTTTCTTACATGGCTTTTTTTTTTTATTGTGTCTCTTAGATCTCATTATTGTAGAGTAGATGCCACAACTTACTTTAAGTGAGTCTCTAGTAGAAAGCATATAGTTGGATCATACTTTTAAAAAATATATTCTCCAAATATCTACCTTTTAATTGGACAGTTTAATCCATTTAAATTAATTAGACATAAGGAAGAATTTCTGCCCTGTTTTTCTTTGTTTTGGATGTGTCTTTGTCATTGTTTTCCATTTTCTCCATTAGTGCCTTATTTGTGTTTATTTGATTCTTTGTAGTGTACAATTTTTATTCTGTTTCTGTTTCCTTTTCATTAGTTATGTTCTTATTGGTTTCCCTGCGGACTACAATTAATCTTTTAAACAAAGAAAGGGTTAATGAATGGAAAAGATAAAGGTTAAGTGAGATTTTTAACTGTAGGCCTTATTTTAGGTCAACTTATACATTCACATAATTCAGTTAAATAATTCCAAAGCTTTCACATAAATGCAGTTGTCCCCCGAATATATATCACCCCTCCATTTTTCAACATTCAGAAACCTTAGAATCAATTATTTTAGCTGATTTTTTTTTTTTGACTTGTGTTTGCATTTATTTGCCTCCTTTGTCTACCTTGGGTTATCGCTCTCCACTATTTTCCTTATTCCTCTTTTATTTCCTGTTAGCTCTCCTCTCATGTCTCTTTAATCTTACTATTTTCCTTTTTAAAAACAAACTAAGTCCAAGGGAGAACTTCCTGGGTAGCTCAGTTGGTAGAGAATCTTCCTGCAATGCAGGAGACCCCAGTTCCATTCCTGAGTCAGGAAGATCTGCTGGAGAGCAGATAGGCTACCCACTCCAGTATTCTCAGGCTTCCCTTGTGGCTCATCTGGTAATGAATCTGCCTGCAATGTGGAAGACCTGGGTTTGATCCCTGGGTTGGGAAGATTACTTAGAGAAGGAGAAAGGCCACTCACTCCTGTATTCTGGCCTGGAGAATTCCATGGACTGGAGTCCATGGGGTCACAAAGAGTTGGACATGACTGAGAGACTCTTACTTCACTTTACTTCACTCTTTTACTTTCTTTTCCTTCTCCATTTCCTTTTTATCTTCTTCATTCTTCTTTCTATGTCCTATCTCTCTGCTCTTTCTCTCTCTCAGATATGGCCAAAGTATTAAAACATTATTTATGTTGCACTTCTTTAAAAAAGATTTTCAGGTGGGATTTTTATATTTGAGTCAAGTTAGACAAACAATTATAGTTTTCTTTCTAGAGAGGAAAAACTGGGCTTTTTGAATGTCACATTAATGTTATTTGGTTTTCTTCACCATTAGTATTATTTGATAGAAATAATAAGTAAATGATACAAATAGAATATACTTCTAGTTAGTTTAAAGATTTCTGAGAATAAGAGACCTATTTTACTTAATAAGTGTTTCCTTAAGGTCAGCTACTCTGCCTTATTCATCTGTTACTGCAGTAACGAATATTGTTCCTGGTAGGTATCAGTTATTCAAAATTTTTATATAATTGTTTTCATAATCTTCCTAGAGAGTGTGAGCAGAGCAAAATGCTAGCACACTGACAAACTCTGGATGTGTTAATTTAAACAATTATAACATTATTTTTCTTTGCATTTGACTATCTTCTATGTCCAAATTTTATCTTCAAAATAAATTTATATTTAAAAAAACACCACCATTAAGCTATATGGTATATGTTGTTTTTATGCTCCATTGCATACTTGAGAGAGCAGGCACATTTACTCAGTAAAAATATGTGATAGATCCTTATGCTACACTCAAGGGCTAGAAAAAGTGGTTATAAAATAGTGTGATAAGTGCTACAAGAAACAAAGACGAAAGCCACTAAATTTTCTGGTGGAGTCTTCAGTAGTTTCAGAGAAGTGGTGACTTTGAGTCTAAAAGTGTGAGTGGTGAGGGTCATTTCAGTGAGTCCTGATACTCAACACAATCCTTATAACAAACAGTTCTAAAATAAAGTCATAAGTTTTAGTGAAACAAGTAATATATTAAAAAATACTCCCTACTTTATTTGAGTGTATGTTGTAAAGAATACAAATAGCAGGAAACATGCCATCTAGAGACGAGAACAATTTGAACAATTTAAACAATTCAAACTGAGCCCACTCAATCTGGGAACATTTAATTCAGAATCTGCACATAATTTCCTTTCGTTTAAACCATTATTAAGAAATATCTGCCAGCTTATCACATGTGAATTTTAAGCCTCAGTGGCATTCGGTTTGACACAGGCATATCACTTCTGGGATTATATTAATTTAAGCAGTAGTACCTTTTAGTGAGCATATGATTGCCCACAATGCAGAAGGATTTATTCTTATTATCGATTTGTTGGCAAATATATTGGATGAAAATCCCCTGATATTGCTGGTAGCTGAGCAATCCAAATTTTATTAGATTTGTGAGCCATTTTCCTCTGTGTTTAAACTTGTGATATCTTTCTATAAATAGAAAAACTCAGTTGTTAAGTACAAAAGAAAATCTATTATTCAGGTGTACCCTAGGCTTGTGTCTCTAATGATCAGTTATAACATCTATTTTGATTCCTTTTTACTTTTGTTTTGTCTTTTCCAAACTAGTCAATAAAAGATAAAGTATAAAGTGATTACAACTTATCTAAGTAAAGATAATCCCTTGACTTCCTGAAGATCAAAAGAGTTACATAGTAGGCTTCATTATTTTTAGGCAAATTATAAAATTTTCTTTCCAAGATACATTGGTGTCTTTGAAAACAAGGTGATTGGATAAAAATTTACTGTACATTTAATTTCAAACAAGAGCAACTATATTTATGTGCATGCTAAGTCTCTATGAAATATATATAAATATATATATATATACATATAGAATATGCCATAGTATATTTAGGCTAATTTTACCTCCAGAACAGTCAAATCCTCATAAAATTTGTTTTAGCAAATCCTGTAATATACATTTTTATAGCCCACTGCTACTGTGTAGCATCTGATATTTCACCCTTGGTGGTAGAATTTTTATTCAAAATCAATGGCCCAAAGTTGTCAAAACTTAAAGCTTCTAGCATTTACCATTTGGTGATCATGGTATTAGAAATAGAATTTACTTAACCTTTGAGGTGTCCTTGGACATATAGATTAAGTCCACAGAAATGTCAATCCTTGGACCTCATGAGAAAATACTGTATTTCAGGGTGAACCAATAAATTCAAAAAGAAAAGAAAACATACCACAGCACAGTAAAAATGGTTGCATCTTAGTCTTCTAAAGAGGAAAATTATATACATACGTATATTTTACATTAGTTTCTAATAGCATGTTTTAACAGCTAATGATGGTGGTAGCAATTTTTCCTCCAGTCTAGACTTATTTTTCTATTTCACTACTTTTCCCTTTAGGCATCAGAAGACAGAAACTTGAGAATAGGAGGAGTATTTAGCATGGAAAGTGACTTCAGTGGTCATTGAGAAAGTAGGAACTTGAATATTTGAGGCCATGGACTCAAAATAAGCACACAAAAATAGAAGACAAGAAATGAGATGTAGCCATAACTGTACACTTGTGTATATTTTCAAGTATATTTCTAAACATACAGCAGCATTTCAAATATTTAAAATGGTATATGTGCAATCCATTTTCCCCTGGTTATATTTAAGCTGAAATAAAGCGCTGGTTTAGACATTTGTCCCAGTTCTACCACCATATGCCTATGTAAGTCTTGGCAAGTAACTGAAACTCTCTGACTCTCAGGTTACTCAGGTTCAATTCAACTTGGTGAACATGAATTGCTTTCATTTTAGGTGTCAGTCCTTGTATTCAACACTGAGAGCCCAAAGATGAAAATTGCTTCTACTTGAGTTACTGCAGTTCCCAATGCCAGTCTTAAACCACCCAATAATTTATTTATTGATTATCCACATTGCTCCAAAGTGATCTCTTTATATTATAAATCTTCTCAAATTTTTTAAATGTTTCAGTAACACCATGTCACTCTCATAAAAACACTTTCAGTTCCCTAGAAACGTATACCATTTTTATGGTGGGTCTTTCTTTGCTTCTCTGTATCCATTTTTAAATTCCTTCTCACTAAATCTCACCAATAATAAACCCTTCTGCTCAGAAATACTTCCTCTATTTTCTGTTTTGTTATTTTTGTGGTATGTGTACTTCTTTCGACCTAAATCAGCATCTTTGATCTCTTCTGCTTATTTCTAACTTCTGTTAATCCTCTGTACTTCAGTACTTAAGTCTCTTTTCCTTCAGACAAAAGCCTCCTCTGATCCCACTGATATATTGTGGAATTTATCATGTGATATATTAAATCTATTTATGAATCTGCTCATCAACTACACTAAAGATTCCAGAGTATTGACCGAATGTGAATTATTGAATCAGATTGTCTAGTTTCAAATTCAACAATCACAGTACTGTGTAATATTAGGCAAGTTATTTAACTTCCTCCATCTTCAGTTGTTTTTTGTGTCAAATGGGAATTGATTATTAGTACTTAGCTCTTGGAAATGTTATGAGGGTTAGAAAACAAACCTAAGTACAGAAAAAATTAAAATCAAATCAAGGCATGTAAAATGTTACACCCAGAGCCTGGCATATTATAAGTGAAGTGAAAGTCTCTCAGTTGTCTCACTCTTTACAAGCCCATGGACTGTAGTCCATGGAATTCTCTAGGCCACAGTACTGAGTGGGTAGTCTTTCCCTTCTCTAGGGGATCTTTCCAACCCAGGGATTGATCCCAGGTCTCCCACACTGTAGGCAGATTCTTTATCTGCTGAGCCACAAGGGAAGCCCAAGAATACTGGAGTGGGTAGCCTATCCCTTCTCCAGGGGATCTTCTTGACCCAGGAATTGAACCAGCGTCCCCTGCATTGCTAGCAGATTCCTTACCAACTGAGCTATCAGGGAAGCCCAACACATGATTAGTGCTTAATAAATGTAATTTATCATTTTATAATTGCTAAGGTCATCTCATCTTTGTATCTCTGGTACACATTACGTGACATATCTCTGGTTACACATTACCTAATATAACACATTTACTAATATATTAATTAAGCAGATATTTACTGTGCATCTCTGTGTCAAGTATTATGTAATTGCAGGACATACACATATAAGAAGTATGTATGATAAATGAATGAAGGAATCAATGAAAGAACAAACAAAGACAAATTCTATCCCCATTCATATAAAGTGTTTGCTACCTAGTAGAGGGGTGGCTCAGAGGTTAAAGCGTCTGCCTACAATGTGGGAGACCTGGGTTCAATCAAAGGGTTGGGAAGATCCCCTGGAGAAGGAAATGGCAACCCACTCCAGTACTCTTGCCTGGAGAGTCCCATGGACAGAGGAGCCTGGTAGGCTACAGTCCACGGGGTCGAAAAAGCTGGACACGACTGAGCGACTTCACTTTCACTTTCGGAGGGAAAACCATGCAAGTGAAGAATATAACAGAAAGTATGTATCAGTTCTGGTTCAGTTCAAGAAGTTAAATCTTTTCAAAACATGTCAAACAGAAAGGAATCTTAATTCAGGGAATCTATAGCTTAAAAATTGTTGAACAAGCTAGTAATGGAACCATAATCAGCCACTTCATTCCTGGATTTAAGGGCATATCACCAAAGTTGTTATCCAAGGGAAATTATGCTGCTCCTGGCTGTCAGACTATCTCTCATTCACATAATATTGGTGACTCACACAATTGCATTCATCTCACAGGCTAGAAGAGTAATGCTCAAAATTCTCCAAGTCAGGCTTCAACAATACATGAACTGTGAACTTGCAGATGTTCAAGCTGGTTTTAGAAAAGGCAGAGGAACCAGACATCAAACTGCCAATATCCAATGGATCATCGAAAAAATTAAGAGCTCCAGAAAAACATCTATTTATGCTTTATTGAATATGCCAAAGCCTTTGACTGTGTGGATCACAATAAACTGTAAAAAATTCTGAAAGAGATGGGAATACCAGAACACCTGACCTGCCTCTTGAGAAATCTATACGCAGGTAAGGAAGCAACAGTTAGAACCGGACATGGAACAACAGACCGGTTCCAAATATGAAAAGGAGTACATCAAGGCTGTATATTGTCACCCTGCTTATTTAACTTCTATGCAGAGTACATCATGAGAAACGCTGGGCTGGAAGAAACACAAGCTGGAACCAAGATTGTCGGGAGAAATATCAATTACATCAGATATGCAGATGACACCACCCTTATAGCAGAAAGTGAAGAGGAATTAAAGAGTCTCTTGATGAAAGTGAAAGAGGAGAATGAAAAAGTTGGCTTAAAGCTCAACATTCAGAAGACTAAGATCATGGCATCTGGCCCCATCACTTCCTGGCAAATAGATGGGGAGACAGTGGAAGCCGTGGCAGACTTTATTTTAGGGGGCTCCAAAATCACTGCAGATAGTGATAGCAGCCATGAAATTAAAAGACGCTTACACCTTGCAAGGAAAATTATGACCAACATAGCATGTTAAAATCAGAGACATTACTTTGCCAACAAAGGTCCATCTAGTCAAGGCTATGGTTTTTCCAGCAGTCATGTATGGATGTGAGAGTTGGACTATAAAGAAATCTGAGCACTAAAGAGTTGATTCTTTTGAACTGTGGTGTTGAAGAAGACTCTTGAGAGTCTCTTGGACTGAAAGGAGATCAAACCAGTCTATCCAAAAGGAGGTCAGTCCTGAGTGTTCATTGGAAGGACTGATGTTGATGGTGAAACTCCAATACTTTGGCTATCTGATGCAAAGAAATGACTCACTGGAAAAGACGCTGATACCTGGAGAGATTGAAGGCAGGAGGAAAAGGGGCTGACAGGATGAGATGGTTGTTTAGCATCACAGACTCAATGTACATGAGTTTGGGTCAACTCAGTGATTTAGTGTTGGACAAGGAGCATGCTGCAGTCTGTGGGATCACAAAGAGTTGGAGACGACTGAGCGACTCAACTGAACTGAACTGAATGGATGGGAAGCTGAATATGGTTTTCTCAACTGCCTTTATGCTCTCCAGTCTCCATCGCTTTGTTTACTATGCAAGCAAGAAAATGGCTTTTCCTTGTCTTTCTCTAAGTCATATTTTAGACCCTCTTGGGCAAGTCTGTGAAATATAGTTTTCGCCTCCCAACCTCTCCAACTACAAAATATCCATGCATTTTGTTGGAAAAATATTTTAATTTTAATAGTCTCTACTTTAACATTTATTCTTGATACTCTCATTAAAAGAAAAAAAATAATACCATTTCAAAGTCAGCAGCAGTCACTTCATAGGCTCACAGACAGAAATATTATTCTAGATCTATCTAGTAGTCCAGTGATGGAGTTACAGTCTCAGGATTTTATGAAACACAGAGTAGAACATGTCAGACGGGTCAGGATGGAGAGTTTAGGTTCAACTGGAATTCCTGAAAGAAGAGCTCTGTGGAAAAGAAAGTGATGAGCAGTTAGAATAATGTAAAAGGTGGTCTTACATTTCAGGACTTCCCTTACAAGGAGAAAACTCCCTGGTGGAGATATTTTCCTATTTGGAAGTGTTATGTTTGTGAAACACTATTAACAGAGTATTAGTGAAAAAAAGCTCGATGCAGAACATAATAACAATTTAATATATTCTTACCAAGTATTTTTGGGCTTCTGGTTGGACTTCTATGCATTGACATCCCTGCAAAAAGATAACTGTGTCTTCTACACTCACCAAGCACTAGACTTTAAAGCATTATTTGGAATTTTCTTTATACAGTCTTTCTTAAAGTATGTTTTCCTTTTATACTATTCTCAGACAAAACAAGAACTAGAAATGGTAACTTGAAAGCATCAGATTTTTCCATTTCTTATTATTTAAAAATCAAATTTTCATCATGGGAAAATAAGTAATATTCTTTATTTTCTTGATATAAAAGACTGTCCCATGAAGGTAAACCTGATTAAATCCATTTTATTTTTGTTATCTATGTCATTGTTGGTTTTACTAGGAAAGAAGTTTTCATTACTTAAAAATGTTTTCTTTCATTTGCATGTCACATAATAATAGTATTAATTGGCATACTATAGTCTCCAAAGAGTTAAGAAATCCAGTTTTAATTCACCATAACTCTAGATTAGTTGTAGTAGAGCTGTGTCTATTGTAGGAAACAGGTAGGTAATTCATTAAAAGCTACTTTACTATAGAAAGCAGCAAATGAATTGTCAAAATAACTATCTAGCATTTTTTCCTATTTGGTTAATTTGTGACTATCTTGGCCCCCTCAACTCCTAAATTTTATTACCTCCTTAGCCACAGTGAAAGATACAAAAGTTATTAGAAATTGCCTCTTAGATATTAAAAGTTCTGATAATATTTTCTAACTACACTCAGTGTTTTGAGAAAGTTTATCTTTCCAATTATTTGTGGACTTCTTTTTGTTTCTGTCAGGAAAAAAAACAAACAAACTAGTTTTTCTTTCCACAGAGGTGGAACATTTCTCATTAAGAATAATCCTATGCATATTGCACTTTATATTAGCAGATTTTAATATAAAGTTGTTTGAAATTAGATATTTTTACCAGGGGATCCAAGAAAAAAATAAAGAGGGCAAATCTTCCTAAAGCATCAGTTTATCTTATCAGGAGTAATCTATAAGATTTATTTTATATTAAAATTGGATATATTGGAAAATTCAGAGTTTATATGAAATTTTTTTCATAAAATATAAGGAAAGGTATTTTGTGTTTGTATACTAAATAGCTGTTGGTATAAAGTGAATTACTCAAAACGACGCTTAAATGGACAAACATATATTACCTCACAGTTTCTGAGGGTCAAAATTCTGGGTAGTTCTGGCTCAAGTTTCTCATTGGCTATAGTCAAGCTCTTGGCCAAGATTGTCATCATTTAGGGCTTAAGGATCTGCTTCAAAGTTCACTCACACAGATGTTGATAAGAGGCTTCAGTCATCCACCACATAGCCCTGTAGTGTGATGAGAGACATGTCGGCATGAGGGGGAGGTGCCCAAGAAGGAAGTCAGAGTGTCGTATAACGTGTTTCTAAAGTGATATTCACTTTCTTCTGAAGTATTCCATTTCTTACACAGACCAACCTTGGTACAGTGTGAGTGAGAACTAAACAAGGAGATTGGATGCCATAGCCTTACTTGGTGACTTGAGCATCCTCTGCTACCATGTGGAAGGACTAAAAGAAGTCTGAGAAGCACTGAACTATGAAATGTTATTTCTATAGAGTCTTAAGGCATATAAAAAATCTGTATTTGTAAATAATTTCACAATTTTTCTAAGAATACGTATTTATATATATAATATATAAAAATATATTATACATATTAGTGTAGTGCACTAATTAGTGTAGTGCACCTCTTATTCTTAAGAGGTAAAATTTACTTACTAGTATATATATATATATATATACATTCTCATTCTAACACTCAAGTAAGTAAATTTTACCTCTAAAGAAGTAAAGACTACACTAATCTGGAGGATGAAATCATTTTGCTGTTTTAACCCCAGCTAAGGTAGCATATTCAAAAACAGACATTACTTTGCCGACTAAGGTCCTTCTAGTCAAAGCTATGGTTTTTCCTGTGGTCGTGTATGAATGTGAGAGTTGGACTGTGAAGAAAGCTGAGCACTGAAGAATTGATGCTTTTGAACTGCGGTGTTGGAGAAGACTCTTGAGAGTCCCTTGGAGTGCAAGGAGATCCAACCAGTCCATTCTGAAGGAGATCAGCCCTGGGATTTCTTTGGAAGGAATGATGCTAAAGCTGAAACTTCAGTACTTTGGCCACCTCATGTGAAGAGTTGACTCATTGGAAAAGACTCTGATGCTGGGAGGGATTGGGGGCAGGAGGAGAAGGGGACGACAGAGGATAAGATGGCTGGATGGCATCACTGACTCGATGGACGTGAGTTTGAGTGAACTCTGGGAGTTGGTGGTGGACAGGGAGACCTGGCGTGCTGCGATTGATGGGGTCGCAAAGAGTCGGACACGACTGAGTGACTGAACTGAACTAAACTGGAAGCTCCAACTTTAATAAAGCCACATGAGCATATCCATTTGCCACTGGAGCAGAACAACCAATCAACTGATCTCAATCAACCTACAAAACCATAAGAAGTAATAAATACTTGCTATTAGAAGTCAGTAAATTTTTTGGAGTGTTTTTTATCACATCAGTACGTAACTGAAACAGATATGGGTAATATGTAAAAGCAGGGTGCTGGCATTAACAAACATAAAGTATGTGGCACTGGCTTTGGAACTAAGCAGCAAAGGCCTGGCTAGAAGAGTAGTGAAAAACTGATGTTGGAAACTCAACAGCATTGAACCTAAGTCCTTATAGAAAAGTAATGACAATAGTAAACATCCAAGGCCATGGGCCTAGGAGTCACTGTCTGCAGTGCAGCCAATCAGCCACCCAGGAATCATTGTCAACTGTGGAGTGAAGTACAGGAGGTGGTGACCAAAACCATCTTAAGAGAAAGAAATGCAAGAGAGCAAAGTGGTTGTCTGCTAAGGCCTTATAAACAGTTAAGAAAAGAAGAGAAGTGAAAGGCAAAGGGGAAAGGGAAAGATATATGCAATGGAATGCAGAGCTCCAGGAAGAGCAAGGGAGATAAAAAAAAGCTTTATTAAGTGAACAATGAAAAGAAATAGAGGAAAACAGTAGATTGGGTAAGACTAGAAATCTCTTTAAGAAAATTGGAGATACCAAGGGAAGTTTTCATGAAAAGATAGGCACAATAAAGGACAAAAACAGCAAGGACCTAACAGAAGCAGAAGATATTAAGAAAAAGTGGCAAGAATACACAGAAGAACTGTATAAAAAAGTTCTTAATGACCCAGATAATCATGATGGTGTGATCACTCACCTAGAGTCAGACACCCTGGAGCATGTAGTCAATTGTGCCTTAGGAAGTATTACTAAGAACAAAGCTAGTGGAGGTGATGGAATTCCAGTTGAGCTATTTCAAATCCTAGAAGATGATGCTGTGAAAGTGCTTATTATGCCAGCAAATTTGGTAAACTCATCAGTGGGCACAGGACTGGAAACGTTCAGTTTTCATTCCAGTCCCAAGAAGGCAAAGCCAAAGAATGTTCAAATTACCATACAACTGCACTAATTTCTCATGCTAGCAAGATTATGCTCCAAATCCTTCAAGCAAGGCTTCAGCACTATGTGAATTGAGAATTTCCTAGTGTACAAGCTGGATTTAGAAAAGGCAGAGGAAGCAAAGAACAAATTGCCAACATACTCTGCACCAGAGAAAAAGCAAGGGAATTCCAAAAACATCTACTTCTGCTTCATTGACTACACTAAAGCCTTTGACAGCATGGATTACAACCAACTGTGGAATATTCTTAAAGAGATGGGAATATCAGACCACCTTACCTGCCTCCTGAGAATCCAGTTTGCAGGACAAGAAGCAACACTCAGAACTGGACATGAAACAACTGACTGGTTCCAAATTGGGAAAGGAGTACATCAAGACTGTATATTGTCACCCTGTTTATTTAACATCTAGGCAGAGAACATCATGCAAAATTCTAGGCTGGATGAATCATAAGCTGGAATCGAGATTGCTGGGAGAATATCAATAACTTCAGATATGCAGATGCTACCACTTTAATGACAGTAAGTGAAGGGGCACTAAAGAGCCTCTTTATGAATGTGAAAGAGGAGAGTGAAAAGGCTGGCTTAAAATTCAACATTCAAAAAACTAAGATCATGGTATCCAGTCCCATCACTTCATGACAAATAGATGGGAAAAATGTGGAAACAGTGTCAGATTTCATTTTCTTGGGCTCCAAAATCAATGCAGACAGTGACTGCAGCCACGAAATTAAAAGACAGTTGTTTTTAGAGCTCCTTAGGGTTTCCCTTATGGTTCAGCTGGTAAAGAATCCACCTGCAATATGGGAGACCTGGGTTCAATCCCTGGGTTGGGAAGATCCCCTGGAGAAAGGAAAGGCTACCCACTCCATTCTGGCCTGGAGAATTCCAAGGGGGTTCGCAAAGAGTTGGACACGACTAAGCGACATTTATTTTGCTCCTTAAAAGAATAGCAATGACAAACCTAGTTCAGTTCAATTCAGTCACTCAGTCATGTCCGACACTTTGTGACCCCATGAAACTGCAGTACCCATCATTTCATGGGATATTGATGGGGAAACAGTGGAAACAGTGTCAGACTTTATTTTGGGGGTCTCCAAAATCACTGCAGATGGTGATTGCAGCCATGAAATTAAAAGACGCTTACTCCTTGGAAGGAAAGTTATGACCAACATAGATAGCATATTGAAAAGCAGAGATATTACTTTGCTAACAAAGGTCCATCTAGTCAAGGCTATGGTTTTTCCAGTGGTCATGTATGGATGTGAGAGTTGGACTGTGAAGAAAGTTGAGCGCAGAACAATTTATACTTTTGAACTATGGTGCTGGAGAAGACTCTTGAGAGTCCCTTGGACTGCAAGGAGATCCAACCAGTCCATCCTAAAGGAGACCAGTCCTGGGTGTTCATTCGAAGGACTGATGCTGAGGCTGAAATTCCAATACTTTGGCCACCTCATGCAAAGAGATGACTCATTATAAAAGACCCTGGTGCTGGGAGGGATTGAGGGCAGGAGGAGAAGGGGATGACAGCGGATGAGATGGCTGTATGTCATCACCTACTCGATGGACATGTGTTTGAGTGAACTCCAGGAGTTGGTATGGACAGGGAGGCCTGGCGTGTAGCGATTCATGGGGTCGCAAAGAGTCAGACACGACTGAGCAAGTGAACTGAACTGCAGCACACCAGGCATCCCTGTCCATCACAAACTTCCAGAGCTTGCTCAAACTCACTTCTATTGAGTCGGTGATGCCATCCAACCATCTAATCCTCTGTTGTCCCCTTCTCCTCCTGCCTTCAAACTTTCCCAACATCAGGGTCTTTTCTAATAAGTCAGTCTTCCTATATGGTGGCCAAACTATTGGAGCTTCAGTATCAGTCCTTACAATGAATATTCATGGTTGATTTCCTTTAAGACTGGTTTAATCTCCTTGCTGTCCAAGGGACTCTCAAGAATCTTCTGGTTTAATTACCTTGCTGTCCAAGGAGCTCTCAAGAGTCTTCTCCAACACCACGGTTCAAAAGCATCAATTCTTCAGTGCTCAACTTTCTTCACAGTCCCACTCTCACATCCATACATGACCACTGGAAAAACCATAGCCTTGACTAGATGGACCTTTGTTGGCAAAGTAATGTCTCTACTTTTTAATATGCTGTCTAGGTATATCATAGCTTTTCTTCCAAGGAGCAAGTGTCTTTTAATTTCATGGCTGTAATCTGCATCTGCAGTGATTTGTTGCACAAGAAAACTGTCTGTCACTGTTTTTATTGTTTCTCCATCTATTTGCCATGAAGTCATGATGAGTGCAGCCATGAAATTAAAAGACACTTACTCCTTGGAAGGAAGGTTGTGACCAACCTAGATAGCATATTCAAAAGCAGAGACATTACTTTGTCAACAAAGGTCCGTCTAGTCAAGGCTATGGTTTTTCCCCAGTGGTCATGTATGGATGTGAGAGATGGACTATAAAGAAAGCTGAGCACTGAAGAATTGATACTTTTGAACTGTGGTGTTGGAGAAGACTCTTAAGAGTCCCTTGGACTGCAAGGAGATCCAACCAGTCCATCCTAAAGGAAATCAGTCCTGGGTGCTCATTGGAAGGACTGATGTTGAAGCTGAAACTCCAATATTTTGGCCACCTGATGCAAAGAGCTGACTCATATGACAAAAACCTGATGTTGGGAAAGATTGAGGGCAGGAGGAGAAGGGGATCACAGAGGATGAGATGGTTAGATGGCATTACCAACTCAATGGACATGAGTTTGGGTAAACTCCGGGAGTTGGTGATGGACAGGGAGGCCTGGTGTGCTGTGATTCATGAGGTCACAAAGAGTCGGACACAACTCAGTGACTGAACTGAACTGAACTGATAGGACTGGATGTCGTGATCTTCATTTTTTGAATATTGAATTTTAAGCCAGCCTTTTCAAACTCTCCTCTTTCACTTTCATCAAGAGGCTCTTTACTTCCTCTTTGCTTTCTGCCATAAGAGTGGTGCCATCTGCATACCTGGAGTTATTGATATTTCTCCCAGCAATCTTGATTTCAGCTTGTACTTCATCCAGCCTGGCATTTCACCTGATGTTCTGCATAGAAGTTAAATAAGCAGGGTGACAATATACAGCCTTAACATTCTCCTTTCCCACTTTGGAACCAGTCTACTGTTCCATGTCTGGTTCTAACTGTTGCTTCCTGATTTTCATACAGATTTCTGAGGAGGCAGGTAAGGTGTTCTGGTATTTCCATCTCTTTGAGAATTTCCCAGTTTGTTGTGATACCCAGGTACATAAGTTTGGCATAGTCGAAGAAGTAGAAGTAGTTTTTTTTTTTTTGAATTCTCTATGACAAACCTAGGTTTTGTACTAAAAAACAGAGACATCACTTTGCTAACAAAGGTCCATACAGTCAAAGCTATGGTTTTTCCAGTAATCATGTATGGATGTGAGAGTTGAACCATAAAAAAGGCTAAGTGCTGAAACGCTGGTTTTGAACTGTGCTACTGGAGAAGCCTCTTGAGAGTTTCTTGGACAAGAAGGAGTTCAAAGCAGTCAATCCTAAAGGAAATCAACCTTGACTGTTTATCGGAAGACTGGTGCTGATGCTGAAGCTTCAATACTCTAGCCACCTGATTCAAAGAGCTGGCTCATTGGAAAAGACCTTGATGCTGGGAAAGATTGAGGGGAAAAGGAGAAGGTAGCGCCAGAGGCTGAAATGGTTGGATGGCACCATTGACTCAATGGACATGAGTTTGGGCAAACTCAGTTAGATAATGAAGAAGAGGAAGCCTGGTGTCATGCAGTTCATGAGATCACAAAGACTCGGACATGACTTAGCAACTGAACAACAACATCATATAACAATAATGACCTTGGTAACTTCTAAGATAAAACATCTTCCTAATGACCTTGAGATTCTGGCTTAGGAGATTTTCAGACAGGATGTTGAAAGTGCCAATTGGCTTCTAGAGTTGCCTAAGATAGACTTCCCCGGTAGCTCAGCTGGTAAAGAATCTACCAGCAATGCAGGAGACCCTGGTTCAATTCCTGGGTTTGGAAGACCCCTGGAAAAGGGGCAGGCTACCCACTCTATTATTTTTGGCTTCCCTGGTGGCTCAGATGGTAAAGGATCCACCTGTAATGTAGGACACCTGGGTTTGATACGTGGCTTGGGACAATACCCTGGAGGAGAGCATGGAAACCCCCTGCAATATTCTTCACTGGAGAATTCCCATGGTCAGAGGAGCCTAGTGGACTGCAGTCCATGGGGTCACAAAGAGTCGACTTGACTGAGCAACTAAGCACAGCACAATGCATTTGCCTAAGATATGGTTTTATAGGAAAGAGATGAATGAAAGAAGAAACTGGTTTCAAGCAGAGCTTAATGAAATGATTTCTAACAGAAAACTGGCTGAGTTAGAATACAAAATTGATTTTCATGCCCAGCTTCTCCAGTGGATAAAAAGTTTTCAATTAAGAAATGACCAGAAGTGAAAATGAAATCCAGGGTTCTAATAGTAAAATGTGGCTTCAAAGTAAAGATCAAATCAAGGCTATGACTGTAAGACCCTTTGCTAGAACCTAAGAAATACTGACTGTGTCTCTTTTCAGACCTTCTTAGCCAGACCAAATGCTCCTAAGAACTTTAAGAATGTTTTCTCAATGCACACCAACCCATATTTCAAAGTAGAAAGAGATCTGTCTTGAAAAATATGTCCCTGAGTCTTTTGTTTAATGGAATGTACTTTAATTACTATGTAGACAGTCCTCACAATTTTCACACAAATTTTTAGTATAGAAAACATATCAGCTTAGACTAAAAGGGACAGAAACAGTTCAATAGTTTGGGCTATCAACTTTCTACAGCAGGAAACTAGCTGAGAAACATACTAAGCTACAAGAAAAGGTAATTGTTTACTAAAAAGGGGGTGGGGGCAGAGGGAGCCATTTCCAAACTGAAGAAGTGGGCCTAATACAGAAACTTTCCCTGCCCCTGGAGCAGGGAAACTTGTGGCATGTACCTGACTGGATTCTAGAATTTCTATGTGTTTCTACTTCCTGTGTCTACCATGACTCTCTTCTTTCTATCTCACCATTTTATGAAGGTGTATAGAGGGCTGGCTGGTAATTTACTTTTCCAGTTTACAGGTCTCTGTACCCAATGACTGAACCCAAGTAACTGCACCTAAGGGATCACACTGAGCATTATTTAGATGTGGGCTCTTGAACTTCCCTTGTGGCTCAGATGGTAAAAAATCTGCCTGCAATGCAGGAGACCTGGATTTGGTCCCTTGGTCAGGAAAACCTCACGAAGAAGGAAATAGCTACCCACTCCAGTATTCTTGCCTGGAAAATCCTATGGACAGAAAAACCTGCTGGGCTACAGTCCATGGGGTCACAGAGTTGGACTTGATTGAGTAGCAGCAGCAGTGGCAGCATATCCTTGAACTTCAGGGTTAGGTCTGATGACATAATGGGATAAGATGTTTGAGCACTGGGAAGAGTTTGAATTTATTTTGCATGTGAGAGGAACAGATCATCAGGGATCAGAGAAACTGTGGTAAAATGTTAAGTGAGCCTCAGCTCCCAAATGTTCTAGCCCTTGTATGGTCCCCTCCCACATTGAACCTAGGCTTGGTTCTGTGACTTGCTTTGTTTAATGGGATATTTGCAAATGTGATGCAAGCAGAGGATTGATAGGCATTTATGTTTTGTTGCTTGTCCTTTTGGAATGCTCTTACTAGGAATTTAGTCACTCAGCTACAAAGGTAGTACAGAGCAGACTGATTAATCTTTAGAGATCACATGGAGATAACCCCTAAAGGATGAGAAACCAACTTGGACCTTCCAGACCAGATATACACTGGGTAAACACAGCCACATGAGTTATATCGGGAACACATGGAGCTCCTGTGTGCCTGATGGAGCAGTAAAACTACCCAGATGAGTCCAGGCAACACACAGACAGTCAGAAATGATTAATTTGTGTTTGGTCTTAAGATTTTGGAGTGGCTTATAACTGCGGTCACATATGGATGTGAAACTTGGACTGTGAAGAAGGCTGAGCGCCCAAGAATTGATGCTTTTGAACTGTGGTGTTGGAGAAGACTCTTGCGAGTCCCTTGGACTGCAAGGAGATCCAACCAGTCCATTCTGAAGGAGATCAGCCCTGGGATTTCTTTGGAAGGAATGATGCTAAAGCTGAAGCTCCAGTACTTTGGCCACTTCATGCGAAGAGTTGAGTCATTGAAAAAGACTCTGATGCTGGGAGGGATTGGGGGCAGGAGGAGAAGGGGACGACAGAGGATGAGATGGCTGGATGGTATCACCAACAAGATGGACGTGAGTCTGAGTGAACTCTGGGAGATGGTGATGGACAGGGAGGCCTGGTGTGCGGCGATTCATGGGGTCATAAAGAGTCGGACACGACTGAGCGAATGAACTGAACTGAGCTATACTGCGCAATAGATAACTGAAACAGAAAGAATCTTAACATGGAAGTTTTGTTATTTTTCCAATATATTACTCTAACAATTAATAATTAAAGAAGAAAAACGGAACTTCCCTGGTGATCCAGTGGTTAAGAAACTGCCTTGCAGTGTAGGGGACATGGGTTTGATCCCCAGTTGGGGAACAGAGATCCCACATGTCACATGGCAACTAATCTCAGGGGCCATAGCTACTGAGCTCGTATATTTTGAAGAAGGATCCTGCATGACACAACAAAGACATCACACACCACAATTACGACCTGATGCAGCCAAATAAAAGAAATAAATAAATAAAAACTTTTTAAAAAAAAAGAAGTAAACTTAGGCAAGTTCTTTTTTTTTTCTGCTAAGTTTTAAGAGTACAAGTGTAATTCCTAATGCTCTAAGCAGAATTTTTCTACATAAAGAAATTAATTGATAAATGGAATATTTGACATGCAATTTTTTTCTGCTACATTCACAATTGAATTTAAACCTATTTACATAATGTACGTGATTGTCACAATACTAACAATTGTTAGACAATGCTAGTTAATTAACAAAATGTGTTGGCAATCCTGCCAAAAAACCAGTGCCTAACTAATAACTTTAATCATTTTCAGTTTAAATTGTATCAACTTATGAAATCTCATTAGAAATTTATTATAATATTTTT
>SJYQ01000767.1:246027-256866 GCA_006410935.1 Redunca redunca | reverse complement strand
AAAAAAAAAAAAGAATGACCACCTGAGGCCAATTAAAGAATTCCTCAAATGTCCATGATAAAAGAAACTAATAACTTTATATAAAAAGACCTTTCTTTACAAAACTCTCTAAAATTTACACTAGTATGCATACATACATGTATAAGTATGTATATACATATATCTATAATGAGGAAAATATTTTGTATGTATCTGTATAACACAAGCATAATGAAAGATATGTAAGGCTATTTGTTATTAGGATAGGAAAAGAGAAGGTAAATAAAAGTAAAGAGTTGGTTGAAAAAGGAAGGACAGAAATAGAGAAAAGAAATAAGAACAAAATAAGCAGTTTTTATAAAACAACATTTATATGACTCCACTTATGCAAATTTACACATTTGTGTACATGTTGAGAGAATCTTGCTAAAGAATGATCACTCCATCTTTAACACTGGTGTTGTTTGTGGAACTTCACTAATTTTTATTGCCTTTTTGTTTTGTTTTCAAAGTTAGTATTTCACATATATATAATAAAAATTACATTATTTTCATTTCCTAAAAACAAAGCACATGGAGTCTGAAGTCAGAATATCTGGGTCCTTATCCCAGCTCATTGTGTGTATTAGACAAACTGGCAAATCAGGCTGAGTATTGAATCTAACTCTTACAGTTTTCTCTTCAGTTCAGTTCAGTCGCTCAGTCATTTCCGACTCTTTGCGACCCCAAGAATCACAGCACGCCAGGCCTCCCTGTCCATCACCAACTCCCGGAGTTCATTCAAACTCATGTCTATCGAGTCGGTGATGCCATCCAGCCATCTCATCCTCTATCGTCCCCTTCTCCTTCTGCACCCAATCCCTCCCAGCATCAGAGTCTTTTCCAATGAGTCAACTCTTTGCACGAGGTGGCCAAAGTATTAGAGTTTCAGCTTCAGCATCAGTCCTTCCAACGAATACCCAGGAATGATCTTTAAGATGGACTGGTTGGACCTCCTTGCAGTCCAAGGGACTCTCAAGAGTCTTCTCCAACACCACAGTTCAAAAGCATCAATTCTTCAGCGTTCAGCTTTCTTCACAGTCCAACTCTCACATCCATACATGACTGCTGGAAAAACCGTAGCCTTAACTACACAGATTTTTGTTGGCAAAGTAACGTCTATGCTTTTGAATATGCTCTCTAGGTTGGTCATAACTTTCCTTCCAAGGAGTAAGTGTCTTTTAATTTCATGGCTGCAATCACCATCTGCAGTGATTTTGGAGCCCCAAACAATAAAGTTTGACACTGTTTCCACTGTTTCCCCATCTATTTCCCATGAAGTGATGGGACCAGATGCCATGATCTTCGTTTTCTGAATGTTGAGCTTTAAGCCAATATTTTCACTCTCCACTTTCACTTTCAACAATAGGATCTTTTGTTCCTCTTCACTTTCTGCCATAAGGGTGGTGTCATCTGCATATCTGAGGTTATTGATATTTCTCCCGGCAATCTTGATACCAGCTTGTGCTTCTTCCAGCCCAGCATTTCTCATGATGTACTCTGCATATAAGTTATATAAGCAGGGTGACAGTATACAGCCTTGATGTACTCCTTTTCCTATTTGGAACCAGTCTGTTGTTCTATGTCCAGTTCTAACTGTTGCTTCCTGACCTGCATATACGTTTTTCAAGAGGCAGGTCAGGTGGTCTAGTATTCCCATTTCTTTCAGAATTTTCCACAGTTTGCTGTGATCCACACAGTCAAAGGTTTGGCATAGTCAATGAAGCAGAAGTAGATGTTTTTTCTGGAACTCTCTTGCTTTTTCGATGACCCAGCGGATGTTGGCAATTTGATCTCTGGTTCTTCTGCCTTTTCTAAAACCAGCTTGAACATCTGGAAGTTCACAGTTCACGTACTGCTGAAGCCTGGCTTTTGAGAATTTTGAGCATTACTTTACTAGCGTGTGAGATGAGTGCAGTTGTGTGGTAGTTTAAGAAACTGTAAATAGTATCGTCAAGATAGGGTCAGTGAGAAAACTGAATGGTATAATTCACATATATATCAGTACTGCATGCTGAAAGTAATCAGTAAACATTAACTATTATCATTATTTTAAGATGGAAAAGAATTTTTGTTAAGTGAGAAAAGCCCAGTAGAGGTGGCTGCATGTGGTGATGTGCTAATATGTGTCAGGCATTAAGGTAGAGGTTAGTTATTCAGACTGGTCTTCATGATTGTATTAGTTTTCTATTGTTGCATAATAAATTACCCAACCATGGGCTTAACACATTGCCCATTCTGTTCACCACAGTTAGGTATGTGAACAGTTCAAAACAGTGAGGCTGGGCTCTTTGCTCAGCATTTCAAATCAAAGCCAAAATTAAGGTTTTAGTCAACTTTCATGTTCACCTGGACCTCAGGGTTCTCTTCTAAGCTTATGTGGCTGTGGCCGGATTCAGTTTCTTGCAGTACTGGGACAGAGGTCCCCGTTTCCTTGCTGGATCAGCAAATGACCCCTCTAAGCTCCTAGGGGTTTCTCACATTCTTTGCACACAGCTCCTTTCATCTTCAAACCCAGCAATAGAGAACTTTCCTAACATCAAAATCTTTCTTCAGGAAGAACTCAGTTCCTCTTTTAGGCTCACTTGGTAGATCAGATCTCAGATAACTTTGCTTTTGTGTCATAAGGGCTTCCCAGATGATGCTAGTGGTAAAGAATCCATCTGCCAATGCAGGAGACTTAAAAGATGTGGGTTCGATCCCTGGGTCTGAAAGACCCCCTGAAAGAGGAAATGGCAACCCGTTTCAGTGTTCTTGCATATAGAATCCCATGGACAGAGGAGCCTGGCAGGATATAGTCTAGGAGGTCGCACAGAGTTGGACAGGACTGAAGTGACATATAAGAAAAACTAATCATGAAAGTAACTATCCTATCACATCTACAAAATCCTTGTTCAGAGAAAGATGAGCTTGGGGGGCTGTGTTAGAATTTTACCTAACACAAGGATGTTTCATTATCTTAGACTATTTTATTTATTTCAAAGTGAGATATTCAGATTGTCTATTCTAGTATATTTTTGGTGGGATCTACACCATTTAGTAAGGTTTGGTTTGGGTTTTATTAGCCTAATGATAGTCTTTTGAGAGTACACTTGGTTACATTGATTGTGTCAGTTTACTGTGAGAGATATGTGAAGAAAAGGTAGTTACTTCTATCTAAGCTTAATTGTATGCCTTATATGTTGGATTACATTATCATCATTTAAGACTACATAATGTGGTGCTCAAGTTCCAATAATAATCCCAAGAAACAGCAATTTTCCATATTTCAATATAATTTTACTTCTACATGTTCTTCCTTCTCTTTCTCACTTCTTCCACACACAAAAAAAGATGCAGATGAAGAGAGGCAATTTTAAAAGATAAATATATATTAACAATGACAAATATAAGCCTAGTATATAGAAGTGAAAGTAAAATACCATACAGGGCTTGAAAATAAAATAATTTTACCCTCCAAAATTTAAATACTGTATAATCAGAGGAGATATATGTTCTTGTAAAATAAACTGATAGGAAAATCATTTTTCCCTTCATTATTTGAAACTATTTTAACATCTCAAATNTTGATGGATACATTTAAAGTAAATTATGTCTTTTCAGAAAAAAAAAAAGAACAGTTAATATATTGATTAAAAGCCTTAAATAGAGAAAATACTAAATATCTCCTAGCCAGCAAGACTAAAGTATTAACATAACTAAAGAAAAACTGCCATTTAACAAACTCTCTGCCTCACTTCATTTGTACCATTCTGCTCTAGCCCCATGGAGAACTATGAATGTGGCACTCAGCCAGCTATTCCCAGGAGGCAGACATACCTCAATTTGAGAAGTTTATATTGGTTAAATTATCATTCTGAAAATAACATTGTCACCAGTAAGAAGACTGAATAAGAAGAAAATGTTTGTCCAAGACTAAAGTCAGACCTAAAATATGATGACTTTACCAAGTAAATGCCCCTCAGCAAGTCCCCCTGGTGACCACAGTCCAAATATTCTAACTCCTCAAACTTTGACATATTTCTTATATGTTCTGTTACATATTCATTACAGAAAATGATACCAAACATCCGAAAATTTTAATCATTTAGGTAAAGCCAGGTTTCAGGCTTTGTCTAGCAATAGCATCCCAAATTCATGTTTAATAAATATTTACAACAGGTTCATTATGATGAAAAAAGTAATTGTATATCTAAATCCATAATGTATAAAAATTTACTCATTTATTGAACAAATATTTAATGAGAGACATATTATGTGTTAAGTGTCTCAAATGCTGAGGAAGCAAGAGTGAACAAATCAGTAATCTGCTCCCATGGAACTGATAGTCTAGTGAGGGAGACAGACAACACACAAGTCTAAATTCGCCATGTCAGGACACGGGGAGTAAAGAGGAAGGAGGAGTGAATAGTCAAGGAAGGGGCCCTCTGGTAAAATACCATTAATAGAGGAATCTCTTACTGGGGTGGTTTATGTTGTTTGGTCTTCTTTTCTTTTCTTCTTCCTCTTTCTGCTTCTTATTTCCAAGTAAGTGAAAATGAGAAAATTCAGAGGATTGACTTATTGCAAACTAACTTCAGAGAATATACCTAAAGACTGGCATCCTGTCTATGCATGCTAGCAAGGCCAAACCAAGTATTAAATCCAGAGACAAACACACAATCTATTTATCTATGGCAAACAGGTTCACTCAAAGTTTGAGATGTAACAATTATTCCTTAAGAACGTAAAATTTGCTGTTTAAAGCTGTTGTGCTATTCGTTCTAAAACTGTACTTTTAAACAACTTCTATCTCTCTTGGTAACTTCAGGCAGAAAGGTTGTTTTTAACATTATTCCTTTCTCTTTAAACTTGTGAAGGTGACTGTTTGCCTTTAGCAAACGTTTATTCTTATTAGTCTTTCCAGCTTGCTTAATGAGCATCACCTCTCACCGTTTGGCTTCTGTAGCTCAAATACTTTATTCTGAAAGTGCTGCTTTCATGTGAAAAATGATACTCTGTAGCTGTAGCTATAACTATATAAATGATATGTACAGTGAAAATAAGTCTAAATGAGTATTTTTCACAGAGAATATAGGAGTGCATAATGGTATTTTATTCTGTTTTTATTTCAACTTTGTGCATGTGAGATGTACTTTGATAGTAAGCTCTATTATACTGGCTTCTTTTCAAAATAACAGTTCAGAAATTTGAATTTTTCTCTTTCATAGAAATAATGTAATTACTAACTTTATGGGAAAATGTTGATTGTCACACCCTAATAATGACATTATTAAGATTATTTTCTTAACAAGTTAAAAAGAGATGAAAATCAAACATAGAAGTATTATGGCCTGAAATATGTCTGTCTGCTTGCTTTTGTACCCTAGGGGCATTAGATTAAATTGGTATGTCTAAATTCAAAGTCAGCTGTTAGAGACTGGGAACTTCACAAGCCAAGATGAGAAAAAAAAAAAAAAGGAAAATTATAGCCAATAGGCAACACTAATTGTGGATATTACTCTAAAAGTTTATCTAGATTTAAGTTCCTTAAGGTGGTATGAAGTATTTTCAAAACATTTTAAATATTTTAAGAGATCACCCCAAAAAAGAGAAAGCATAGGTATAGTTTCATATTTGAAACAGCAGTGCCACCTTGTGACAAGCTACTTCAACATAATTCTATTCCTTGTTTCCTTATTCCTAACCAATTCTGTTTACTTATGCCATATAAAGATATATGAGAAAAATAATGCACTTTGATTTCCTTCAGTCAGTTCAGTTGCTCATTCATGTCTGACTCTTTGTCACCCCATGGACTTCAGCATGTCAGGCCTCCCTGTCCATCACCAGCTCCCAGAGTTGACTCAAATCTATGTCCATTGAGTTGGTAATGCCATCCAACCGTCTCATCCTCTGTCCTCCCCTTCTCCTCCCACATTCAATTTTTCCCAGCATCAGGGGCTTTTCAAATGAGTCAGTTCTTTGCATCAGGGGGCCAATTATTGGAGTTTCAGCTTCAGTATCAGTCTTTCCAATGAACACCCAGGACTGACCTTTTGGATGGACTGGTTTGATCTCCTTGCAGTCCAAGGGACTCTCAAGAGTCTTCTCCAACACCATAGTTCGAAAGCATCAATTCTTCAGTGCTCAGCTTTCTTTACAGTCCAACACTCACATTCATACATGACTACTGGAAAAACCATAGCTTTAACTATATGACCTGTGTTGGCAAAGTAATATCTCTGCTATTTAATATGCTGCCTAGGTTGGTCCTAACTTTTCTTCCAAGGAGCAAGCATTTTTTAATTTCATGGCTGCAGTCATCATCTGAAGTGATTTTGGAGCCCCAAACAATAAAATCTGTCACTGTTTCTATTGTTTCCCCATCTATTTGCCATGAAGTGATGGGACCAGATGTCATGATCTTTGTTTTCTGAATGTTGAGCTTTAAGCCAACATTTTCACTCTCTTCTTTCACTTTCATCAAGACGCTCTTTAGTTTTTCTTCACTTTCTGCCATAAAGGTGGTATCATCTGCATATCTGAGGTTATTGATAGTTCTCCCAGCAATCTTGATTCCAGCTTGTGTTTCAACCAGTCCAGCATTTGTCATGATGTACTCTGCATATAAGTTAAATAAGCAGGGTGACAATATACAGACTTGATGTACTCCTTTCCCGATTTGAAACCAGTCTGTTGTTCCATGCCTGGTTCTAACTGTTTCTTCTTGACCTGCCTACAGATTTCTCAGGAGGCAGGTCAAGTGGTCTGGTATTCCCATCTCTTGAAGAACTTTCCACAGTTTGTTGTGATCCACACGGTCAAAGGCTTTGACATAGTCGATGAAGCAGAAATAGATGTTTTTCTGGAACTCTTGCTTTTTTGATGATCCAGCGGATGTTGGCAATTTGATCTCTGGTTCCTCTGCCTTTTCTAAACCCACCTTGAACATCTGAAGTTCACAGTTCACGTACTGATGAAGCCTGGCTTGGAGAATTTTGAGCATTACTTTGCTAACATGTGAGATGAGTGCAATGATGTGGTAGTTTAACATTCTTTGGCATTGCCTTTCTTTGGGATTGGAATGAAAACGGACCTTTTCCAGTCCTGTGGCCACTGCTGAGGTTTCAAATTTGCTGGCATACTGAGTGCAGCACATCACAGCATCTTCTTTTAGGATTTGAAATAGCTCAACTGTAATTCCATAACCTCCATTAGCTTTGTTCGTAGTGATGCTTCCTAAGGCCCACTTCACTTCGCATTCCAGGATGTCTGGCTCTAGGTAAGTGATCACACCATCATGGTTATCTGGGTAATGATCTTTTTGTACAGTTCTTCTGTGTATTCTTGCCACTCTTCTGCATATCTTCTGCCTCTTTTAGGTTCATACCATTTCTGTCCTTTATTGTGCCCATTTTTGCATGAAAAGTTTATTTGGTATCTCTAATTTTCTTGAAGAGAGCTCTAATGTTTCCCATTCTATTTTTTCCCTCTTGATCACTGAGGAACACTTTCTTATCTCTCCTTGCTATTCTTTGGAACTCTGCATTCAAATGGGTATATCTTTCCTTTTCTCCTTTACCTTTCGCTTCTCTTCTTTTCATAGCTGTTTGTAAGGCCTCCTCAGACAACCATTTAGCCTTTTTGCAAATTCCTTAGGACACTATAAAGTCATTTATTTAAGGAAAGTTTCAATTTTCCTTTATAAGTAATCATCAGACTAACAGTCATTAACAGTTTTAAGCAGTCCTATACTAAAACATTTTTCTAGGCTAATTTTTAAAATTTAAAGTAAAAAGATGAAAAGGATAAATAGAATGAAATTCCTTTTGTGCTGGAGGCCTACACTAACAGACACTTTAGAAACTTTTTAATGTTTTCCAATTTTTTTTTCCTCCTGATGAAATTGCTGTATTTAAAGGGAGATTTTAAAATCTACTGAATAATTAAATTATTATATAACATGATCTATGTTCCTAATTGTGCCTAGTTGTTCATTCGTATCTGACTCTTTGAAACATGATGGAGTATAACCTGCCAGGCTCCTCTGTCCATGGGATTCTCCAGGCAAAAATACTTGAGGGGGTTGCCATTCCTTTCTCCAGGGGATATTCCTGAACCCAGGGGTTGAATCTGGTCTCCTGTATTTTAAGCAGATTCTTCACCATATGTGCCACAAGGGAAGCCCAACATGATCCATATGGGTCTACCAACTACAATGAGGTTTAGTGCATATGGCTTAATCCAAACCAACCATTCGTATTGAAGGTCTATTGACAATAAAAGGGATAGCAAGTACATTTATCTTCTGGCATGCAAGTTAGAGTTAATAGCAAGAAAAATTGCCCATTTCTCTGCCCTAAAATTCAACTTCATTACCCTCCTATTGTGGGGCTAGGCTAGACTACTCTGGAGCTGGACTAATCTTAATTTTGGAACACTAAAGAGAAACAGAAAGGTAGCAATATAATGAAAACTACTGCTAGTTCTTCCCTGGTGGCTCAGACGGGTAAAGCGTCTGCCTGCAATGGGGGAGACCCGGGTTCTATCCCTGGGTGGGGAAGATCCCTTAGAAAAGGAAATGGCAACCCACTCCAGTATTCTTACCTGGAGAATCCCATGAAGGGAGGAGCCTTGTAAACTACAGTCCATGGAGTCCCAAGGAGTCAGATACGACTGAGCTACTTCACTTCACTTCACTTCTAGTTCTTATATTCCTACCCCAGTCAAAAGTACTATAATTTAATATTTTTCTACAATATCTAATTTGGTAGCAAAAAAAGCAAATCAGTAAAAGGATAGGAAAATTGGTCAAGCGCGTTTTTTGTTTTAAATTCTAAGCTGTTTGAACACTGAACATTTTCTTGTTCTCTGTGATCCTGTAAGGCTTCAGTTCAGTTCAGTCACTCAGTCGTGTCCGACTCTTTGTGATCCCATGAATCATAGCGCGCCAGGCCTCCCTGTCCATCACCATCTCCCAGAGTTCACTCAGACTCACGTCCATCGAGTCGGTGATTCCATCCAGCCATCTCATCCTGGGTCGTCCCCTTCTCCTCCTGCCCCCAATCCCTCCCAGCATCAGAGTCTTTTCCAATGAGTCAACTCTTCATATGAGGTGGCCAAAGTCCTGGACTTTCAGCTTCAGCATCATTCCTTCCAAAGAAATCCCAGGGCTGATCTTCAGAATGGACTGGTTGGATCTCCCTGCAGTCCAAAGGACTCTCAAGAGTCTTCTCCAACACCATAGTTCAAAAGCATCGATTCTTCAGTGCTCAGCCTTCTTCACAGTCCAATTCTCACATCCATACATGACCACAGGAAAAACCATAGCCTTGACTAGACGGACCTTGGTCGGCAAAGTAATGTCTCTGCTTTTGAATATGTTATCTAGGTTGTTAGCAATGATAAATAGCCATTCAATTATATTTTTAATTCTTTCATCAATACTCTTAATATATTTCAAAATTCTTGGAGTCATTTTATGGATTGGCAAATGAAATTTAGCATTAATCTGAAAGATAACTATGTCTTTTTTAATTGGAGGAAAATAGCTTTACATGTTGTATTGTTTTTTTTAATATACAACAAGAATCAGTCATAATTATGTATTTATCCCCTCCCTCATGAGTCTCCTTCCTCTCCTCCCGCCCCCAGATACCTGGGTCTTATCCATTAAATAATTCTTTTACAGCAAGTAGATATGTTTTAGACATTCAGTAGTTTTGTAATTCATATTCAGTTATAATTTTAAAATAATCTAAGAGGATATTTCCCCCCTAAAGACTGCTATAAATATCATATCGTCTCTGAATCCACTGATATTTTAATACAGAAAATTAAAGAGAAGTCTGTTTTTCCCTTAGGCTAATCTACTGAAAAGGTGCAGACTTTTTGCCCATATTGAATCACACTTATTCTTGCATAGAAGTTCAATTTGTTCTCTTCTCTTGATTTTTTGGGTTCTCTTCCACATGTCATTTCTACCTTACAAAAAAAGTATTTTATTTGAATACTTTAACCTTACCATCTCTCTCTGTAATTTGTATATATATTCAGTATACATGTATTATATTTATATAAATATAAATACATGCACAGATTCACATGCTTTCCCACCAAATTCTCACTTTTAGAGCTTACTTACTAGTCATTATTTAACAACATATTTACTATGTTACTTAGAAAGTAGCTTTCATTTTCTGGCAGAGGTTGAAGCAAGTTTACAAATCACTACTTTTAATTATAAAAGGTGTTTAATATGCTGCCATGGATCTAAAATATAATTTCATTAACATATTCTAAAAGTTAAGTTGGTTGTTGGTGATGGATATTTACCTTTTTTAGCTGGTTAAAATTGTGTTGACATGCAGAGGTAACAGAAGATATCTCTTTGGATTCCATTTCATAACAGGATCACTTTAGGTGACAAAGCAGATGGTCAGCAATGTGTAAACAGAGCACTGATTTAACCAGATAGATTAGAGTATTGGTATAACTCAGATGCATTTGAGACTCACTCTCATCATTTAACTCTGCCTATATCAATTCCTCCCATTCCCTGATTCATAATAATAGTTTTCATAGAAAAGTAACTAGTAATTAAAAGTTTACTTATGCTATTATCATTACTACATACTATTTTGTATACCAATGTTATTAGCATTATAAATATGCTCAGAATTATTCATTTTAATTTCATTTACTTTAATCTTACATTGGATATGTTTATTTGACTCCATCATAGGTAATATATATGACACCATATTCTTTTATGTAACTGGTCATGCAAAAAATAATATTCAAGAGTAGAAAATACAGTTGTATCATTTTTGTTCAGTT
>SJYQ01000767.1:230945-245982 GCA_006410935.1 Redunca redunca | reverse complement strand
CCCTAATTTTTCATCTTTCATACTCATTCTTCCTCTCTCCCCAATTTGTATCTCTATATATTTCCTGCTTATGGCTCATAATTGTCTTTTATGGTCAAGAGGGAAAGTGGTTCATCAACGTTCAAATTAGCGGGGGAAAGTTTTTCTATTTTTCTTACAAGCTATGTAGTGAGAAATTTCTTTTTTAATCTTTCTCATTTCTACTTAATCTAGCCTAAGGGAAAAACACAATTACTCTTTAACTGTTTGTGTTAAAATACCAGTGGATTTAGAGAAGGGGTTATATTTAGCAGTCTTTAGGGAGGAAATATCCTCTTAAATTATTTTAAAATTACAATTAGACATGAATTACAAAGCAGCTGAACATCTTAAAAATATCTTTGCTGTAAAAGAATTATTTAGAGGAAAAGTCCCAGTTATCCTCTGGGTTAATGCTAAATTTCATACTACGAGCTTCCCTCATAGCTCAGTTGGTACAGAATCTGCCTACAATGCAGGAGACCAAGGTTTGATTTCTGGAGAGGGAAAAACCCCTGGAAAAGGAAATGGCAACCTACTCCAGTATTCTTGCCTAGAGAATCCCCATGAACAGAGGAGCCTGGCTGGCTACAGTCCATGGGGTCACAAGAGTCAGACATGATTTAGTGACTAAACCACCACCAGGGTAATGAAAGGACTCCGAGAATTTTGAAATATATTAGGATTAAGAGAATTGATGAAAACATTTTAAAATTAATTTAATGAATATTTATTATTGTTAAGCCTCCATGGGATCATAGAGAACAATATGTTTGGTTTCTAATGAGTTTGATATTTTAAAAAGTTTTTTGACCAGTTTTCCTATCCTTTATTCTTACTGACTGCTTTTTTTGATTACCAAATTAGATAATATAGACAAAGATTAAATCACAATACTGTTGACTGGTGTTAGGAAGACAAGAACTAGCCACAGTCTTCACTGTACTGAAATCATCTAAAATTCAATAGACAATACTGAGAACTCTAATTGACCACTCTGCCCTTTAATAAAAATATCTCGCTGTGAAATAAAATTCAACCCTGAAAACTCAACTCTCTTTTTAATTCAGTTCTATTTGTAACAAATAGCTACAATTTATTTTCTTTCTGTGTGTTTTCAGACAGTTTATTTGAATATATCAAATGCTCAAATCTATATTAGCCATCTGGTTTAGTTTCTAAGTTGCATCTGACTCTTTTACGATCACATGGACTACAGTCTGCCAGGCTCCACTGCCCATGGGAGTTCTCAGGCAAGAATAAATTGGGTTGCCATTTCCTTCTCCAGGGTATCATCCTAACACAGGGATTGAAACCAGGTCTGCATTGCAGACAGTCTTCTGCATTGCATGCAGATTCTTTACTGCTGAGCCACCAGAGAAGCCCATATTAGCTATCTATATCTAGGCAAACCACTTCCATCTACACTAACCACTAATGTGTCCAGGTAATAGCAAACAAGAAATTTTGAAAGTCATTGTTGTTGTTCAGTCACCCAGTCATGTCCTACTCTTTGTGACCCCAGGGACAATAGCAAGCCAAACCTCCTTGTCCCTCACCATCTTCCAGAGTTTGCCTGAGTTCAGGTTCATTGCATCAGTGATACTATCCAGCTGTCTCATCTGCTGATGCCCTCTTTTCTTTCTGCCCTTGATGTTTCCCAGCATCAAGGACTTTTCCAATGAGTCGGCTGTAATAGATGACCAAAATACTGGAACTTCAACTTCAGCATCAGTCCTACCAGTGAATATTCAGGATTGATTTCCCTTTAGATTGACTGGTTTGATCTTGCTGTCCAAAGGACTTTCAGGAGTCTTCTCTAGCACCACAGTTCAAAGGCATCAGTTCTTTGGTGTTCTGCTTTCTTTACGGCCCAGCTCTCACAACTGTATGTGACCACTGGGAAGACCATAACCTTAACTATATGGACCTTGGTCAGCAGAGTAACGTCTACTTTTCAACACATTGTCTGGGTTTGCCATCGCTTTCCTGTGAAGAAGCAATTGTCTTCTGATTTCATGGCTGCAGTCACCATCTGCAGTGATTTTGGAGTCCAAGAAGACGAAATCTGTCACTACTTCCACCTTTTCTCCTTCTATATGTAATGCAGTAATGGAGCCAGATTTTATGATCTAAGTTTTCTTAATATTTAGTCTTAAGCTGGCTCCTTCACTTTCCTCCTTCACCCTTGTCAAAAGGCTCTTTAGTTCCTCTCCACTTTCTGCCATGAGTGGTATCTGCATATCTGAGGTTGTTGATGTTTCTCCCACCTATCTTGATTCCAGCTTGTAACTCATCCAGCCCAGCATTTCTCATGATGTGCTCAGTGTATAGGTTAAACAGAGTGACAGCAGAGAGTTTTGTCATACTCCTTTCTTGTTCTTGAACTACTAAGTTGTTCTATACAGAGTTGTAACTGTTGTTTCTTGACCCCCATACAGGTTTCTCAGGAGACAGGTAAGATGGTTTGGTATTTCCATCTCTTTAAGAGCTTTCCACAGTTTGCCATGATCCACACAGTCAAAGGCTTTAGCATAACTGATTAAACAAAGAGATGTTTTTCTGAAATCCCCTTGCTTTCTCTATAATCCAGTGAATGCTGGCAATTTGATCTCTAATTCCTCTTTTCTAAACCCAGTTTGGACATCTGGAAGTTCTTGGTTCACATAATGCTGAAGCCTAGCATGCCAGATTTTAAGCATGACCTTACTAGCATGGGAGATGAGTGCAACTGTCTGATGGTTAGCACATTCTTTAATACTACCCTTCTTGGGAATTGGGACTAGGATTGATCTTTTCTGATCCTGTAGCCACTGCCAGGTCTTCCAGATTTGCTGACATAATGAATGCAAAACCTTGATGGCATCCTCTTTTAGGGATTTGAATAGTTCTGCTGGAATTTCATTATATCCACTAGGTTTATTAACAGTAGTACTTCTTAATGTTCACTTGACTTCACACTCCAGAATGTCTGGCTCTGGGTGACTATACACCATTGTAGTAATCTGATTCATTAAGATATTTTTTTATACAGTTTTTCTGTGTATTCTTTCCAGCTCTTCTTGATCTCATCAGCCTCTCCTATATCTCTACCATTTTTACCCTTTACTATGCCCATCTTTGGGTGGAATGCTCCCTTGACATTTCCAATTTTCCTGAAGAAAGCTCTAGTCTTTCCCCTTTTGTTATTTTCTTCTATTATTAAACACTGTTCACTGAAGAAGGCCTTCTTGTCTCTTCAAGCTATTCTTTGAAACTCTACATTTAACTGGATGTACTTTTTCCTCTCTCCCTTGCTTTTTCTTCTCTTTGTTTTTCTGCTATTCGTAAAGCCTCCTCTTGCTTTTCTTTTTCTTTGATATGGTTTTGTTCACTATCTTTTTTACAACATTATGGACATGTGTCCATAGTTCTTCAGGCACACTGTTATCCAGATCTAGTCCCTTAAATCTGTTCGCTATCTCTACCGTAAATTCACATGGGATTTGATTCAAGTCAGACCTGACCAGCTTAGTGTTTTTCCTAGTTTTCTTTATTTTAAGCCTGAATTTTGCTATGAGAAGCTGATGATCTGAGTCACAGTCAGCTCCAGGTCTTGTTTTTGCTGACTGAATACAGCTTCTCCATCTTTGGTTACAAATAATATAATTAGTTTGATTTCTGTATTGACCATTTGGTGATGTTCACATGTAAAGTCATCTCTTGTGTTGCTGAAAAAGAGTATTTGCTATGACTAGTGAATTCTCTTGGCAGAAAGTTTGAAAGTCATATTTATTGTAATTGGATGTATTCATGGCACAGCAGCAAATCTCTTAAAGTTGTTATAAACCATGCAGAACCACCTCCTTGTGATAGTTTGTTGAACATTTAAAGGGAAATCAGAGAACCTAAGCTTTCTATTTCAATTCAGCTAGCAACTCTGCGAAGCTTAAGATCTAAAAGCCACAACATTGTAAAACAACTATATTCCAATAAAAATTAATTTTTAAAAATCTAAATGCTACAGTACCATCAAACATTTTCACAATTAAATTAAAATATATAAAAATTACCTTGCCTTCAAACACTAATCTCCTTGTAAACATACATTTCTTTTACAAAATCATGTATACTATATAATGACCACATTATATACATTTTCTTCAAAATGCTTTTATATTCTGATTCAATTTAAGCTTTAGATTTCTAAAAATGGTTATTTGAAATTGTTTATCCTCCCCATATGATTCTCAGAGGGGAGGTTTCCAGTTGCACCACTCTAAGGAAACTACTGGCTTCCCTGGTGGCTCAGAGGTTAAAGCATCTGCCTGGAATGAGGGACACCCAGTTTTGATCCCTGGGTCGGGAAGATCCCCTGGAGAAGGAAATGGCAATCCACTCCAGTACTCTTGCCTGGAGAATCCCATGGAAGGAGGAGCCTGGTAGGCTACAGTCCATGGGATCACAAAGAGTCGGACACGACTGAGTGACTTCACTTTAAGGATATTACAAAAGTCATCAATGGCAAGGTAACCAGTTGTCTATCCAACACTTCTGCCCCTGTATGTTTCCTGTGACTCTTTTCCTTATTTTAGTTCTTTTGTTTTATTACACTAAGACCTAGTTCTCCATACTGATTTCTCATCCTTCTTAAAATTTCCTCTTCCAAACTTTCACTGTTTCCATTCCCATCTTTTCCATTGCTATTTTCTTCTTTTTCTTATCTTCATTTCATCGCTTTTCACTTTATAAATATAAGAAGAACTCCACATGAGGCCTCAACTACCATTTGTATATTGAAGACTCCAATACATATAGAAAATATTTTTCTAATAAAGCCTGAATCTCTATGTTCAGTTGTGTATTGAAAACAACTACCTAGAAACTCATGTGTTCAAATCTGAATTATCATCTTTATCCCATTTCATTCACCTCCAATTCTTTATTCTTTTTCTTTTTTCAACGCTTCTCCAGTTCTCCATTCATATTTACCATGCTCTCTGTTTTAGTGATAGCACCATCTATCTTCTAAAGTAAATAAGAAATTTTAGAGACTATTCTTAAATCATTCTTTTTCACCATCTGTGTTATCTTAATCAGAAAACATTCTTAATTCTACTTCCTGAACACTACAAGGACTATTTTCTTAATTTCTATATTCACAATACTGCCTGTATTCAGTTTCTCCCCATCTTTCACTAGCAACATCCTGACTAGTTTCCCAATCTCATCAAAATTATCTCCCTCACTAAAAACACACTTTCTTCTCTTTTCTTTTTCACAATAGTACCTGTTATAGATATAGTAAATACGTAGAAGACATAATAGACTCTCCAGAACCAACACTAATAAAGTGATATTCTCTTCTTCCTGCTCATATATTACCAAGCATTTAACAGTGAGTGTTTACCTAATCAGAGGTCATGTAATTGGTGACAGAAACACAAACACTAGTTTCTCTGGGAGCATGTCTAATTTCTAATGCTGTGCCCTATAATTCTTCTATATTTATCCTTCACTTTCAAACTCTAAGCATTCCACTCTTTTGCATCTTACAAACATTCCTGTCAGAGTAACACTTTCCTCATAAAATGAGCTCAAAAGTATTCCTTCTTCTTTTATTTATTTGAAAAGAGTGTGAGAAAAACTGGTATACTTCTTTTAGTGTTTAGTGGAATTCACCAGGTAAGTCATCTGATCCTGAGCTTAGATTTTCTATTTATTTTTTATCCAGCATTGATAGATTTTATGTTTCTCGAAATTTATTACTTTCTTCTAGGTTATCTAATTTCTTGGCATATAATTGTTCCTAGCAGTTTTTTGTGATCCTTTTTATTTTATGGTATCAGTTGTAAAATCTTTTTTTATTTCTNATTTTATGGTATCAGTTGTAAAATCTTCTTTTATTTCTGCTTTTATTTGTATTCTTTCCTTTTTCTTAGTTATTTTAGATAAAAGCTTGTGAATTTTGTTTATCTTTTCAAAAACCCATCTTAGTTTCATTGATCTTTCTATTCTTTTTCTAGTCTATATGTCATTTATTTTTGTTCTAATCTTTATTATTTTATTCCTTCTTCCTACTTTGAGTTGAGTTTTTCCTCCTTCTCCATTGAGGCATTTTCCTCATTTCCTTGAGGCATGAGGCTAAATTGTTTATTTGCTATACTTATTGTTTCTTAATGTAGGCAATTATTACTATACTTTCCCCTGATAATTGCTTTTGCTGTATCCTGTGTTTTAGTATGTTATATGCCATTCTCATTGAGGTAACATTGGTTTATATATAAAGTTTCATATGCATAACATTATATTTCTACATATATATGTGTATGTGTATATATATATATATATACCCTCCAATATGGTCACCGCCAAAAATTGATTTTCCATCCATCACCATATAGTTGATCCCACGCATTTCACCCTCCACCCTAACTCTCTCTGTTATTTACATGATTATTGTTGATTTCTTTGTTCATATATTTTCTTTTTCAATTCATGAGCACAGAATATCTTTCCATGTATTTGTGTCTTTTTCAATTTATTTCAACAATGTCTTTAGTTTTCAGTGTTTAAGTCTTTCATTTCCTTGGTTAAATTGATTCCTAGACATTTTTGTTGTGGTTGCAAATGGGATTGTCTCTAGATTTCTCTTTCTACTATCTCATTTTCATCATATATAAATACAACAGATTGTGTATATTGGTTTTATATCCTGCTACTTTACTGTATTCATTTATCATTTCCAATAGTTTTTTGGTGAAGTCCTTAGGGTTTTCTACATATTAAATCATTTCATCTGCAAATAGTGACAATTTTGCTTCTTTCTTTTCAGCTTGCATGTCTTTTATTTCTTTTTCTTGCTTAATCACTCTGATTAAGATTTCCAATACTATGTTGAATAGAAGTGATGATAGCAGGCATCCTTGTCTTGTTTCTAATCTTAGAGGGGTAGTTTTCCATTTTTCACCATTGACTATGATGATGGCTCTGGGTTTCTCATACATGTCCTTTATTATTTTGAAGTATCCCTTCTATACCCACATTATTAAGTATTTTTTTTAAATCAGAAATAAGTGTTGAATCTGTCAAATGTTTTATACATATCTACTTTTTATCTGATCATATTATTCTCATCCTTCATTTTGTCAATGTGGTTTAACTATATTTGCATCCCTGGAATGAATCCCAGTTGACCATGGAGCTTGATTCTTTTAATGTATTGTCAAATTCATTTTAATAATATTTTGTTGAAAATTTTTACATCCATTTTCATCAGAGATATTGGCCTGTAGTTTTCTCTTTTTTGTATTGTCTGGGTACTATTGGCCTTGCAAAACAAGTTAGGAGGTGTTCCCTTCTCCTAATTTTTGCAATGGTTTGAGAAAAAAAGGCATTAGATCTTCTTTGAGTATTTGGTAGAATTCAATTCTGAAGTCATCTGGCCCCAGAATTTTGTTTTCAGGGAGCTTTTTGATTATTATTTCAATCTCTGAACTAGTGCTTGGTCTATTTAGAGTCTCTTGTAGCTTGATGTGACTTAGTTTGTCACTCAGTTGTGCCTGGCTCTTTGCAACCCCTTAGACTGTAGCCTGTCAGGCCCCTCTGCCCATGGAATTCTCCAGGAAAGAATGCTAGAGTGACTAGCTATTCCTTTCTCCAGGGAATCTTTCTGAACCAGGGATCAAACTTGAGTCTCCTGCATGGTAGGCAGATTTTTCATCACTAAGCCTCTATTTCTTCCCATTTTAGTCTTGGAAGATTGTGTGGTTCTAAGATTATGTCCACTTCTTCTAGATTGTCTACTTGCTGATTTTATTTATCAGAGCATTCTCTCTTTTTTTCTTATTGAGCCTAGCTAACAGTGTGTTGGTTTTGTTTATCTTCAAAGAACCAGCTCTTCACTTCTTTGATTTCTATTTGTTAGTCTCAGTATCAATTACTTATTATTTGATCTTTGTTACTTCCTTCCTTCTATTAACTCTGGGCTTCATTGTTCTTTTTCTAGTTCCTTTAGGTGTAGGATTAGATTGTTTATTTGAGATTTTTCTTACTTCTTGAAGAAGGCCTGCATTGCTATAAAACTCCCCTCTCAATACTACTTTTTCTGTATTCCATTAATTTTGGTATGTCATATTTTCATTTGTCTTCAGGTAATTTCCGATTTCCCCCTTGATTTTATTTTCATTGATCCAAAGTTTATTCAGTATCATGTTCAGTATCCACATATTTATGATTTTTCTAGTTTTCTTCTTATAGTTAATTTCTAGTTTCATTCCATTTTTAGAAGAAATGATGTTTGATATGATTTCAGTTTTGTTATATTGAGACTTGTTTTGTGTCCCAACATATACTCTGTCCTTGAGAAAGTTCCATGTGAACTCCAGAAAATGTGTACTCTGCTGTATTTGAATGGAATGTTCTGTATAAATCTATCAAAATCCATCTAGTCTAATGTTTCATTTAAAACTGTTTGCTTGTTAAGCTCTGTCTGGATGATCTATTCAATGATGTAAGTAGGGTGTTAAAGTCCTCTACTATCATTGTATTACTATCAATTTCTCTCTTAGGTCTGTTAATATTTTTTTAAATATTTGTACTCCTATGTTAGGTACATATATTAATTATTGTTATATATCTCTTGGTGAATCATCCCCTTTGTTTTTTTATACTGTCCATATTATCTCTAATTATCTTTTTTTGATTAGAAGTATATTTTGTTTGATATGAGTATAGCTACACTAACTTTCTTTCAGCTGCTATATGTTTGGAATATTATTCTCTATCCCTTCACTTTTAGCCTATATTTGCCTTTAGTGATAAATTGTGTCTCATAGAGGAAGCATATGTTGGGTTGTGTTTTTCAATCTATCCAGCTACTTTGGGTCTTTTGATTTCCAAATATGATACATTTACCTTTAAGGTGATTATTGACAGGTGAGGACTTACTGCTGTCATTTTTTCTTTTGTATTTTGGTTGCTCTATACCACCGTTGCTTCTTTTTTATTGTAGGGGGGGATAAAAAATTAACAGATTTTAAAAGACAATTTAGCCAAAGATGGAGAAGCTCTCTACCGTCAGTGAAAACAAGACTGGGAGCTGACCGGGAAAGACTAGAGCTCTCTTCAAGAAAATTAGAGATACCAAGGGAACATTTCATGCAAAGATGGGCTCAGTAAAGGACAGAAATAGTATGAACCTAACAGAAGCAGAAGATATGAAGAAGAGGTGGCAAAAATACACAGAACTGTACAAAAAAGATCTCCATGACCCAGATAATCACGATGGTGTGATCACTCACCTAGAGCCAGACATCCTGGAATGTGAAGTCAAGTGGGCCTTAGAAAGCATCACTATGAACAAAGCTAGTGGATGTGATGGAATTCCAGTTGAGCTCTTTCAAATCCTGAAAGATGATGCTGTGAAAGTGTTGAACTCAATATGCCAGCAAATTTGGAAAACTCAGCAGTGACCACAGGACTGGAAAAGGTCAGTTTTCATTCAAATCCCAAAGAAAGGCAATGCCAAAGAATGTTAAACTACCACATCATTGCACTCATCTCACATGCTAGCAAAGTAATGCTCAAAATTCTCCAAGCCAGGCTTCAACAGTGTGTGAACTATAAACTTGCAGTTCAAGCTGGATTTAGGAAAGGCAGAGGAACCAGAGATCAAACTGCAGATGTCCATTGGATCATTGAAAAAGCAAGAGAGTTCCAGAAAAACATCTATTTCTGCTTTATTGACTAAACAAAAGCCTTTGATGTGTAGATTACAACAAACTGTGGAAAATTCTTAAAGAGATGGGAATACTAGACCACCTTACCTACCTCCTGAGAAATCTGTATGTAGGTCAAGAAGCAACAGCTGAAACTGGACATTGAACAACACAATGGATACAAATTTGGAAAAGAGTACATCAAGGCTGTATATTGTCACCCTGCTTATTTAAACTTTATGAAGTGTACATCATGCAAAATGCTGGGCTGAATGAAGCACAAGCTGGAATCAATATTGCCAGGAGAAACATCAATTACCTCACATATGCAGATGAGTGAAGAAGAACTAAAGAGCCTTTTAATGAAAGTGAAAGTGGAGAGTAAAAAAAGTCAGCATTCAAAAACGAAGATCATGGCACCTGGTCACATCACATAGATGGGGAAACAATGGAAATAGTGACAGACTTTATTTTAGGGGGCTTCAAAATCACTGCAGATGGTGACTTTAGTCATGAAATTTAAAGATACTTGCTCCTTGGAAGAAAAGTTATGACCAAGCTAGACAGTATATTGAAAAGCAGAGACATTACTTTGCCAGCAAAGGTCTGTCTAGTCAAAGCTGTGGTTTTTCTAGTAGTCATGTATGGCTATGAGAGTTGGACCATAAAGAAAGTTGAGCACCAACAAATTGATGCTTTTGAACTTTGGTGTTGGAGTAGAGTCTTGAGAGTCCCTTGGACTGCAAGGAAATCAAACAAGTCAATCCTAAAGAAATCGGTCCTGAATATTCATTTGAAGGACTGATGTTGAAGCTGAAAATTCACTACTTTGGCCACCTGATGTGAAGAACTGACTCATTTGAAAAGTCCCTTGTGCTGGAAAGATTGAAGGCAGGAGGAGAAGGGAACAACAGAGGATAAGATGGTTGGATGGCATCACTGACTCAATGGACATGAGTCTGAGTAAACTCTGGGAGTTTGTGATAGATAGGGAAGCCTGGAATACTGCAGTCCATGGGGTCACAGAGTATCGAACACGACTGAGCTACTGAACTGAACTCATCATGCATTAAATTATTCTGATCATCAGTTCCCCAGTGTATACACACAAATATCTTTAGGCAATATAAATTGGGACTCTGTGGACTTCACTTGTGTGCTGAAGATAGTAAAGATTATCTCTTACAATAAATATTGACACTTAATTAAAAACTAGTTTTTTAGTCAAGTCACTATACTTTTATATAACACTTGACTGAGTTACCAAAGCTGAACAAATCTTAACTTAATTTTCCCAGGTTTTCCCTTTGACTTCTTGAAGATTCTCCACAGAAGCACTGCCTAGGAGCTTCCTCTCATGCCTTGCAGTATTTTTTTTTTTTTTAGCTTTTTACTTTATATTGGAATTTAGCCAATTAACAAAGTTGTGATAGTTTCAGATGGACAGTGAAAGGATTGTCAATGATTATTGACCATATATGTGTCCATATCCATACATATTTGATATGTAGATATATGATACACACACACACATATAACAATTTAAGATGAGCAAGGAGCCTGAATAAACATTTTTCAAAAAAAAAAACATACAAATGATGCATACGTATATGATAGTTGTACACCATCACTCATCCTCAGGGAAGTGCCAAACAAAACCATAATGATATCACATCAGACCTTTCATAATGTCTGCTATCAAAAAGACAAGAAATAGCAAATATTCACAAGGATGTGGAGAAAAGGAAACCCTGTACATTGCTGTTAAAAATGTAAATTGATATAGCCATTATGGAAAACAGTATGAAGTTCCTCAAAAAATTAAAAATAGAATTATCATATGATCTGGGCTTCCCCAGTGGCTCAGACAGTAAAGAATCTACCAGAAATGCAGGAGACCTGGGTTTAATCCTTGGGTTGGGAAGTACCCTGGAGGAGGGCCTGGCAACCCACTCCAATATTCTTGCCTGGAGAATCCCCATGGACAGAGGAGCCTGGAGGGCTACAGTCCATGATGCCACAAAGAGTTGGACACAACTGAGAAACTAAGCACACACATATGATCTGGGTGTCCTGCTGTGTATAAATCTGAAAGAAATAAAGTCAGTGCCTTGAACTGATGTCTGTACTTTTATGTTCATTGCAGCATACTTACTAAAGCCAAGACATGGAAATAACTTAAGTGTCCCTAGTGGATGAATATATAAGAAAAGATGATGTATCTATATATAATGAACTACTATTCAGCAATAAATAATGAAATAGGGCCATTTGTGATAACATGAATGAAACTGGAGGACATTATATTAATTGAAATAAACCATACAAACAGAAGCAAAACTGTGTGATCTCACCTGTATGTAGAATATTTTTTTTTTTTTTAAGATGAAACTCATAGAAGCAAAGAGAATATGGTTCCCGGGAGCTAGCTGGTGGTAGGGGTGGGGCAAATGAAAAGGTGTTGGTATACTTTTCTGATTATAAGATGAATAAATTCTGGAGCTGTAATGTATAGCATGGTGGCTATGGTTAATAATACTGTATTGTATACTTAAAATTTGCTTTAAAAAAGTAAATCAAGTATTTTACCACACTGAAGAAAGAAAAAATGAACTATATTAGGTGAGGTATTATTTTACTTAAATGGAGTAATTATTTAATTAAGGATCAAAATAATTCTACTCTATTCATGTACCAAATACTTTGTTATTGCTGGCTCAGTTTGAGAGTGGTGACTTAATTTAAGACACAGTGGGGATTCAAAGCCTTAGTTTGCATAATCCTGGTTAGGTCCTCAAAATATAGGCCAGATATCATCTAGGGTTTTCTTTTCCTTTAAGAGCTACTGAAGACTTTATAAATTACCCATGCTCACTCAATTTGGAATCCTGATGTTTTCTGCTGTCAAGATTTCTGTTGATGGATGGTAGGGAGAGAATGAGTTTATGCCCTCATGGTCATCTCATAAGGCTTTACTGGCTTCTAACTCTTTTCCATCTTCAATCCCTGATTTTACATCTTTTCCTGGGAAAAAGGGATCCCATTCATTCTAGTAAAGACCTAGAAAACCATGTTTATCCTCTTGAGGTCTTGTCTCAGAGTCTCACTCTATCTGCCAATGGCTTTTCATATCTTATTAAAGACGAAGATTTTTATCTATGTGAAACTTCAGATGCCAGATACTAAAATAATATATTTTCACTTTCTAAGAATTGTCTGCAACAGTTAGAACTGGACATGGAAAACAGACTGGTTCCAAATAGGAAAAGGAGTATGTCAAAGCTGTATATTGCCACCCTGCTTATTTAACTTATATACAGAGAACATCATGAGAAACACTGGGCTGGAGGAAGCACAAGCTGGAATCAAGATTGCTGGGAGAAATATCAATAACCTCAGATATGCAGATGACACCACCCTTATGGCAGAAGTGAAGAACTAAAGAGCTTCTTGATGAAAGTGAAAAAGGAGAGTGAAAAAGTTGGCTTAAAGCTCATTATTCAGAAAACTAAGATCATGGCATCACTTCATGGCAAATAGATGGGGAAACAATGGAAACAGTGTCAGACTTTATTTTTCTGGGCTCCAAAATCACTGCAGATGGTGACTGCAGCCATGAAATTAAAAGATGCTTACTCCTTGGAAGGAAACTTATGACCAAACTAGAGAGCATACTAAAAAGCAAACACATTACTTTGCCAACAAAGGTCTATCTAGTCAAGGCTATGGTTTTTCCTGTGGTCATGTATGGATGTGAGAGTTGAACTATAAAGAAAGCTGAGCGCTCAAGAATTGATGCTTTTGAACTGTGGTGTTGGAGAAGACTCTTGAGAGTCCCTTGGACTGCAAGGAGATCCAACCAGTCCATCCTAAAGGAGATCAGTCCTGGGCGTTCATCGGAAGCACTGATGTTGAAGCTGAAACTCCCAATACTTTGGCCACCTGATGCAAAGAGCTGACTCATTTGAGAAGACCCTGATGCTGGGAAAGATTGAGGGCAGGAGGAGAAGGGGACGACAGAGGATGAGATGGCTGGATGGTATCACCAACTCAATGGACATGGGTTTGGGTGAACTCTGGGAGTTGCTGATGGACACGGAGGCCTGGCGTGCTGTGATTCACAGGGTCACAAAGAGTCAGACACGACTGAGTGACTGAATTGAACTGAACTCAACTTCTACAATTTACTAATTTATTTCTTAGCTTAAAGTGGCTCCATAGATGTCAGTCCCTTTCAAGTACCTTAAATATCATCTTGTCCAGTATCCTGAGACATGTAGAGGAAAATGTCTTTCCCAGGATCATACTGATATCAGAGCCTCTGAATTCTAATGCCAGTGTTCTTTCTATCACTTAATGCTGCACTAATATTCCAAACAAATGCAATCATTATTTAGGTAAAACACTAAAAGAATTTTCACATTTATTCAAATGATAAATACTCAAATTACCTAACAAGAAGATCTTAAATTTATATTTTACTTTGACTATTGAAATTGATAGTAACCACTCATGGAGCAGATATTCTTTGTGACTTTACATTAGAAAAGCAATTATGTATGCTTGTAATTTAGTGCTCTTTAAAAGTGTAGTTCAAAATGCCACAGTAATACAATTAGTAAATTAATCAGTGTTGTAAAGTCAACTTTTATTTATAGTATTTGAATTTTTAATTCAGATTATAGGCAAATTTAATTTTATAAAATAAAGCACTTGGAAACTAAGTAGAGACTCCATTGAAGCAATTAAATTAAATAGCTTGTATCTACTCAGTTATGCAAATGCATTATTCACTTACTCTCTCTAGTCAATATAAGGTTTATTGGATGATAACTATAATTTATTGCATATTTAATGTGTCAGGCACTGTGCCCTATTTATATACATGCTGGTTCTGTAACTTCCCGGTGAGTTAGGTGTTAGGTGTTCTTTATCACTACTGCCTAGGCACACAAAGGTGCATGCAGAAAGGTTAAGTAAATTGCCCACAGACACACAACAAAGTAGCAGTTATTGAATTCAGACCCAAATCTGTCTCACCTAAAACATGGAGTGGGGTGCCATTGCCTTCTCCTTTCACACTTTTAGGGATGTGGAAATTGATTCTTTATTCACAGTGATCAATATTTTTTTACGTTCTATATCTATTTCTATGTAGATTATTTTTCAGACATTGAATGTTAGTACCTAATGAAGAACTACATTTTTTCAATTACTCATCACATAATTCATTAAACCCTATTTTGTGTCAGCATGTTTGGTGGTAAAGACTTAATGTATGCTTAGATGTAACTAAGTACTTGAATAATTAAGATTTTTCC
>SJYQ01000767.1:210655-223670 GCA_006410935.1 Redunca redunca | reverse complement strand
TCCAATTAATTAGTATATGTCAATTAACATATTGGCACTTTCTTCATAAGCACCATCTCATTTATTTCTAAGAAATCTAAAGATTCTTTTAAATGAATTAAAAGACAACAAGTTATTCTCTATTAAAAGAGGAATAGCAAATCTTCAGCAAAATAACAATTGGCAATAAAAAGATATATCTCAGTCAAATTAAATTATAGAGAGTATTAACATTGATAGAATATAAGTTCCTAAGATAAATGGTGCAGAATTCCTAAAGTAACACCTGGTTCTTATAAAATGTACTATCAGGAAACAGAAGTTCCATTTTACATTTCATTGCATCTTCACCAAGCAATTACCTTTAACAAAGTCCCAATATCCCTCTTCAATTTCAATATGACAATTTATTCTCAGGTTAATACATATTAATAATATGTACAATCATAGAATATCAACTATATCAATACACTAAATATATAGAGGTAATTCTTTTGCTTCTATTCCATTAGGAAACCATCCCAGGCCCCAAACCAGATATGAGATCTTTAGAGTCATTTAGTCTCCTATTACACCACAGATTATCCCAGCAAGCCTCTCAGTGACAGTGTTGTACCTGAATATTCTTCCAGACTTATTTCCTCTTTCACAGGATTTCACAGCAATAAAATGTTGGAAACTAATAGGTTCTATCATACAAAGCAGTATCACTGTGAAAGACTTTGGGTTCAGATAAGAACAGCTACTAAATGCTAATAATAATCATAGTACTGAAGTAAAGCATATTTCAAAATATAAGCATTGATGCATCTAAACTGTACTGCGAACCTTGTAAATACATAAGGGTAACTAAGTGAAGGAACAAGTCAATTCTCAGTAGAATTATTCATATGTAGTCAGGGTAGGGGGCTTGGAGCAGTGTTAGGTGCCAAAGTCCAAAGTGACAATTCCAGACAGTAAAATAAGGAGACAAAGTATAGATGGGGTGATTGAAATAATTCTGCTGCTTAGCTGCTGCTAAGTCGCTTCAGTCGTATCTTACTCTGTGTGACCCAGAGGGCAGCCCACCACGCTCCCCCATCCCCGGGATTCTCCAGGCAAGAACACTGGAGTGGGTTGCCATTTCCTTCTCCAATGCATGAAGGTGAAAAGTGAAAGTGAAGTCACTCAGTCATGTCTGACTCCTAGCTACCCCATGGACTGAAGCCTACCAGGCTCCTCCATCCATGGGAGTTTCCAAGCAAGAGTACTGGAGTGGGGTGCCATTGTCTTCTCCTATATAATTTCTAACACTGAATAATGGAACCATTGAGAATGCTAAAGTGTTTCTGCTTGGCTACAGGGTATGTTCCATTCTATTTTGCTGTTAAGTTTCTATGATCTCAATCTGCAGTATATACTTGTTGTTCTAAGAATAAGAGAAGATTATGGAGTTGTACCTTAGAATTCAGCCTATACATTTAATGTCCGTAAAAATCCATGAGTCCAGTATGCCCAATCAGAAATGTCTTGTGGTAGGATATCCAACATTATCAGAAGCTGTAATACAGATAAAAGTCAACCATAAAAAAGAACTGAGAGAGATAAGACCTCTCTCTTTCCCCCCAAATTAGGAAATATTGAAAAAATAACTCATAAGGAGATAAAGGCAAAACTTGATCAAACAGTTAAAGGAAAGGAGTGAGTCTGAGTACTATGCTTCTGTCTCTCAGCTGGTTTTTGGTCAAGTTCCCACAGTTTGATTGCTAAAGCCTGGGTAAGAAAAATATGCATATAAACTGAGATTCTTCGAGATATATTTGAATTTAGAGGCAACACTGATTTGAGACTTAAGACAACATAGTGTTGTGGGAAAGAGAATCTTTCCAAATAAAACAAGACTTTGGCACATCAAGAACTTTATTAATGGCTTTGACCTTGAAGCGTAGCTTCAACAACACAGTCTTTTCACAAGGAGAATTAGTAGCAGCGGAGAAAGCACTGGTGGCCTGTATTAGGCAGAAGGGAATTTCACATGGCAGCTTAAAAGGCCTCTAGGCAGCCGTAATGTAAAGGAGGAAAGTGGCAAGTTCCCACACAGTTCAGAAGAACATGATCATGTTTGAGATATGGCATCACAGCTTCCAGCTACAGAATTAAGAATTCGAAGGCAAGCTGTCAGTGTCACAGTGAATAAGTGCAGTCAGAGTTTCAGACATACCATGAAACACATGAGTCTTGGGACACATCTCCACTGAGCCTGGGGAATTAACTGAGGAAACAAAGATACAGGTTAAAGAACCCATTATATTCACCAAATCTGCACTTTCAGGAAAAATAACAAATGAGTTGATTATGAGTTCATGATATGGTGATATATTAAAATATCATGGAAGTTGATGACCCTTGAAATGAGGGGTCATGTGTGTGCCAGCAAAGTGATATGGTGAGTCCAGAAAAGAGAATTTTGGAGAGACTGCAAGAGCAAAAAGAAGCATAGGTATTAGAATGAATGCTTGGATTTTGAGTGACAAAAACGATCAAGAAAAATTTGTTACCTTGATGACTGGGAAGTAAGGGATACAGATAGCTTTGGACTGGAATTAAAAGCTCAAAAAAACCTCAAGATGTTTCCTGTCTCTATATCTTGGCTCTGCATTCCAATGTCTTAGCTTAATTCTCAGACAGGTTTACCCCACCCAGTGGCAAAGCTTTTGAACGCAGTGTGCTCAAAACTTACTTTCCACCCGACTGGAAAACTCAGAGAAAAAAGTAAATATCTCTTTCCCAACAGGTTAAGCCAAAGACTCAAGACTGAACCCTCGATTAGTCTGATTTGGTTATAAACCCAGCCCTGAACCAAACATTACGACAAGGGAATGGAAAGCCCTGATTGTTTCAGCACAGATCACATGTTACCCCAGCAGGTGAGAAATAAGGCTAATTGTGCCTTACGGGATGGATGAAACATGATCTTTCTGTGGTTCATTTACAGGAAAGCTATGTACTGTTATCAGTAAAGGAGGAGATGCTTTACAGGGATAAACAATAAATACTCATCACATGCACATGTTGAAATCTCCTAATTCATGTGGATAATATCTTAGAAGATATTTTCACTAAAAGTTATTGCTAATTGTAATAGTTAATTACAAAGGAAACTATATAATCTGAGAATTACGGTAGTAGAAAGTGTTCATGTACATGTATGTTGTCCTATATGTTGCTAATTTAGTATGCCATATTTGTCCTGAAATATCTAGAATAAAATCTGAGTTTGGTTTTTGCTTGTACTTGCCTTTAATATTTTTTATTTGGATTAATATTTTAAATTCTGTAGTTTTTCAATGTTTAGAAATATACACCCATATATTTTGTCATATGACTTTGCGATGCCTCCTAATAAAGTGCATAGAGTATAGTTTCTCACTCAGTTGGTAATACTTCTTACCCAAAGCCACTAACAGAACTCTTGGGCTTATCCATACATTTTCCTTCAACCAATGGAATATTTGAAGCAAGCAAAGGCTTTACATGTTCTTTCATGATTAGACTTGGTCCCTGTATTTCTGCCTTGCACCATGAAAATAACATACCTTGTGTAACCCCTGATTGAAGAAAATGGATCAGACATCACTTCAACTCACAGCCTGAAGTCAAGTCCAGGTAAACTGTAGCATAAATCAGAGCTGTCAAGTAACCTGCAAGAAAAATAAGCATTTGTTGTTCTAAATTCCTGAGATTCTGAGGTCCATGATTATGCAGCATTTTTGCAGCTAAAAGAATAAATATGCAACGTTTATACAACTTGTGAGTTACACTTCACTAATTTTCAGCATAATATATCATAAAATCATGCTGTTAAAACAAATAAGAAATTTTGACTTATTACAGATTATTTCATAATATTCTTTAAAGCAATTTAATTTTTATTAAACATCTCAAAAACATTTCTCAAATAAGGCATTGAAATTAAACATAAAAATAGAGCATTTTAAGATTTTTTCCTGTACTTGTTTGAAAGCAACATATTATGCTCCTATGGATCTTTTCAAGATATGCTGGCCAAGGAGGGAGAATGTGAGGACAGACAATCCAGCCCCCAAAAATCCCACTGTAACTCCAAAAGAGAAGCCTCATTATGATATTTTTACACATTGATATTCCACATAAGATTGCAGTTTTAAGAGTGGCAAGGAAAGGAGATTCTTCTGATTTGTTTAAAAAAACAAATTTGTAACTTTTGAGCACATAGTCATCTTCTCAAGAATATTACAAATTTCCTCTTTACTCCTAAGAGTAATTTATGTATACATAAATTAAACCCACATATAAATAGCTAAAAATAAATATTATGCTAAATTATACATTATAAAGGAAATATCCTTTTTCTCTTCAGCCCAAGTAATCACATTATAAAAAGTGTCTTTCCTATCACCCTTTAACCAAGCCATTACCAGAATATGTTCCACGTTAGATAGATAGATAAAAGTCACTCAGTCATGTCTATCTCTTTGCAATGCCATGGGCTATACAGTCCATGGAATTCTCTAGACCTGAATACTGGAGTGGGTAGCCTTTCTCTTCTCCAGGGGATCTTCCCAACCCAGGGATCAAACACAGGTCTCCCACATTGCAGGCAGATTCTTTACCATCTGAGCCACAATGGAAACCCATTAACAGAATATGTCCCATGTTAGATAGATAGATAGAATATGTCCCATGTTAAATGTTGTCAACTTAAAAGATCCAAGCTTCATGTAAAGGGTATTCTTGAAAAAGGAAATGAGATATTCTATAATTTTGCACTTATAAGAGTTTACACCTGTGGAATATTACTGCTAAATAAAAAATAAACATACTCCCATGCAACTTTTCAGCAGATGTGTAAGTAGAAATTATTAGTACAGATTTTGTCACTCAGAGAATTCTTTAGTCTTAAGAGGAAAATCATAGAATAGGCAGTGACTGATATTCAGTGATTGGAAGACTACTCAGAGTCTACTTACGTGTCTTCCCCAATATGATATTACTACCAGTACAGTCACACCTCTGAGTTAACACATTATTTCTAGGAAATTTTAAAATAACTGTTAAAATAATTCAGTTAGTATAAATGATAGTAAGCCATTAACATCTATAAGATTTCTGAGGTAATGAAAGGGATAAATTTGATCCTCTTTGAAGACTCATTTCATCTTGTCTTTTGGTAGGTCACTAAGATTGACTCCACAGGTCTGAGTGAGCTCAGTGGAAGGACAGGTAATACCAGAGGCTGAATTCATTAGCCATCTTTTCTAAGAAAGCCACATATTTGTTGTTCCCTCCTCATATTTGTGTCATTTGTGGGAATGGCAGTCCCTGTCTACTGAAGCACTTTCAGTGGGCACCCAGTCCACGTGTGCTAGCTAAAGCACCATTCTCTGTGGAGTAATGAAAGCTCTGAGGCATTATATCTGTTTGTAATATTTCCCAGGAAACCCTCTTTTACATTTACTATAATGAAGTTGTGGGTTTCCCAGGTGGCACTAGAAGTAAAGAAACTGCCTGCCAGTGCAGGAGACACGAGACATGGGTTTGGTCCCTGGGTTGGAAAGGTCCTCTGGAAGAGAGTATGGCAACCCACTTCAGTATTCTTGCCTAGAGAATCCCATGGACAGAGGAGCCTGGTAGACTACAGTCCACAGGGTTGTAAAGAGTCAGACATGACTGAAATGCCAGTACACACAAAGGGAAAATGAAATTGTATCTCCTTTGAATGACAGATATGTTACTTTTTGAGATCAGTTAACAAAAAGGAAAAAAAGAGTTTTAATGGAAGAACTTAGGAGAGTAAAATTGTAAAATCATGGGATGCTATTCTTGTGAGATCTCCCTGACCAAATATTGCATATGGGTGGGAAGGTTCCTACTGAGAAGGAAATGGCACCCCACTCCAGTACTCTTGCCTGGAAAATCCCATGATCAGAGGAGCCTGGTAGGCTGCAGTCCATGAGGTCGCTAAGAGTCAGACACGACTGAATGACTTCACTTTCACTTTTCACTTTCATGCATTGGAGAAGGAAATGGCAACCCACTCCAGTGTTCTTGCCTGGAGAATCCTGGGGATGAGGGAGCCTGGTGGGCTGCCGTCTATGGAGTCGCACAGAGCCAGACACTACCTAAGCGGCTTAGCAGCAGCAGCAGCAACAGGAAGGTTCCAAAAAGGAGAGAAAAGCAAAGACATGGGCCATGGGCATGGATAGGAATTCCAGGGGTTCCAAAGCAAATGAACTATGTGAGAGCTCTGAATATTTATTAAAATGTCACTAGCAAGGAATAGTCAAAATATATAGAAAGAAACTGTAATTGAGGGTCTTTATTTTTTCATATTCTTTTTCTTCTTTAAAATTATTGATTTTAACACAAAATGTTTATTACTCTCCTAAAACACCAAGGACCATGAAAGAGATATTTTTCCTTACTCATTTTTTTTCTTTTTTTAAGGAATAACTACATTTACAGAATGCTTTGACTTCTCTGCCACTTCACTCACTAAAGGAGTGGATAGTGTTTTTGATTAATTTGGAAGGAAATATTGGACACATGTAGCCTAGCTCCTTGTCTTTCTCTTGGCAGTGATTTATATGTTGATAAAGATACTCTGCATTTTTCTTCTGGAGAAGCTTTGCCTACTCCAGTTCAGGCTGTTGAGTATAAATGTCTATCTAATTCTTCGGTTCACTGTTAAGACTGCCAGTTGCCCTCTCATAAAAACTATCTGAGGTCCAGGGAACTCTTCAGGCAAGGATACTGGAGTGGGAATGGCCACCATTCCCTTCTCCAGGGGATCTTCCCAACCCCAGCGTCAAACCCCAGTCTCGTGCATGGCAGGTAGATTCTCCACTGCCGAGTCATCAGGGAAGCTCTCTCTTACATTACTAGCTTTTAAATAAAAATAATATTTTGATTTCTATCTTCCTTACACTTCTGTTTGTTTTTTTCAGTAAATTTCACCCTAGGACCTGAGAAAATGTACTATTTATTGGACACCTTTAAGCCTGCACACTAAAAACATTCCCATATAGTAACTCTAAAGTTAAACCTTTGTAAAATAAAGCTATATTTTACAGAAAATATTCTCTATATCAGAAAAAAATCTAGTTAGATATTAGTCCTTTTTATTTTTCTTCTACCTTTTGGCTGTTTTTTTGACCAAAAAAAAATAGATACAAATTTTTTCATTGATTTGGTAATTTTAGAATAAAAAGCAGAAAATACTTTATACCAAATAAGGCTCTTTCTCCTCAAATGAAAAATTTTAAAGTTTATTCTCATTGAAGCAGAATTTTGCTGGACGTAAGTCTTTATTTTAATTTTTTTAATGTGTTCATGCTCATTATGATATAGGAAAATATTTTACAGCTGAAGTTTCTTCTACAAAGCCAGCAATATTATTATAGCCATTAACTTCTGCGAGATTGAGGGTTAGGGTTAGGGTTTAAAATGTTTAAAATTTCATAGTATGCTTGAGGCGTTATTTGAATGACAGTTATCAAGGGATAGTTCTATTATTTCCATCCCCACTGATATAAAAATAGTAAGCAGGATGTTGGCTGTAATCTAAAATCAGTTATTTTAACACATGACAATAGAAGCCTGGAATGAAGACTGATAAATATATGTTTATGCAAATCTGAAATGATTCACAGATTTGTAGACTTATGTGCTACTGAACTACAGTAGAATTCAGTTTATTTAAACTACACAGATGGGGTCAGGTAGGAGGAGAGAAGTAAACCATAAATGTAATGCAGACTAAAACTAAATGAACAAATTCTGTATTACCATCAGTATAAGAAATGATAGTTTCTAGAATTTCCCTTATGGTAACATATGATTATTTTTCATAGTGATAGACTATATCATTAGAAATGCCATTGCTGGTATCAATATATCAAATCTAATAGGGAAGCTTTGACAGGAAATGTATTTGTATGTAGTTAGTCTCTTTCTACCCATTCAAACTATTTCCTACTAGTATCCCATGGATCTCTCTCTTTAGCTTCACTATTTTGAAGATAAAAATTAATAGATGATGCTAAGTTTTATGTGAGGAGATAGAGCAAGTAGTTAAGAGAAAGGGTGGGGGGGAATCAAGGAAATACTTCAGCTTTCTAAGTGAGTGGTGAAACACAGCAGTACCAAAAGCCTTGCTGAAGGCAAAAATTGAAGGTCACATTTTGGATATGTCACGTGTGAGATGTCTGTGAAATACTGAAGTAGAGTTGTGAAGAATCTGCTGTAATATGAAGCTGAGTCCCAAGAAAAGATCTGGTTTGCAGATATAGGCCTCCATGCTAAAGTATGTGCTTTAAACCCATGGAAACAATTGTAGTCACTTAGAGAGAGGATACAGAAAGAAGAAAATTCAATCCAAATGAGATTTTAGGTCAAACAGAAGCCAAGTCAATAAAACAAAATCTGAAAAAGAATAATTAGTGAGAGAAGGAAAAGAAAGAATAGAATCATAGAGACCAAAGGAAGTGAGGATGTGAGATTATCTCTCCATATTGAGTAGTGTTGTGAAATAGAAAAAGATGAGGACAGTGAAGTATGTTGTATGAGTAACATAAATATTTTTTATTATGTTGATGAGCAGATTAAATGAAGTGATGATGGAGACTGAAGAGCAAGGAGATGAAAAATGACTAGTGTTGAGGATGTTGAGACTGTGTGTTGAAAATTCCAAAGTTCGACTAGAAAGAGAAAAATTGAGGTTATGAATTTTTTTTTAGTTGAAAGGATCTGAGGGGACTATTATGTCAATAAAAGAAAGACTGTTAAATCAGAAGAGAAAGATAATCTAAGCAGTAAAATCCTCAAAAAGGTAAAAATGGAGGAAGCGGACTTTGGTAAAATGCACTTTGTTCATTATGACAGGAGGAAAGAAGAGAAAGATAGGGCCAAGTGTACGTAGATTTGTGAGTAAAAAGAGGAGAGAATTTCCAAGTTATGGCTTCATTTTCTCATCCAACTATGAAAATAAAACACCTGAGAGTTATAAGACTACCTAACCGAGATCCTTAATAAATCCCACATTGAGAGTCAAGGAAAAGAAGAATAAACAGCTAAAGGATCAGGAAAAAAAAACCAAAAACTGAATATAGGGAGTCATGAGAGCCCTATGAAAACATCCATCCATATTAGGGATTAAGAGATGGAACAAAAGTCATACAACACCATCATGCTAAAGCTATTGGAAAGAGAAAGAAAGAAATGAATACAGAGAAAGCAGGAGAAGATTCCTGTGAGCACAAGATAATTAAGAATTATATACTACATAATTTAATTTTCTTTTATTTTTTAACTTATTAACTATGAAAGGGCCTTTTATATTGTAAAAAATATACAAATGTTATGACTTTGTATGCAAACCATCATTAAATTAGCTACCCTTAACTAATTGTTAGAAATAACCTATGTAAGAAATATAAACCTGGATTAGAGATATGTAGCTGGGCAAGTGGTATTAATGGTAAAAAACAAATTTTTCATTGTGCTTTTCTGAGTTCTTAGAAATTCCTTTGACAAATAGCTTAAAGAGAATCTTCTAAAATGTAACAAAATGTTGATTGTAATTACAATTATTAAGTATATGTGTTTTTATGCTTTTTTGAGTTTTACAGTTTGAATACTTTTTATAGCTTTTACCAAAAATTAATGAATTATGAGAAGTTATTACATACATAGAAGAAACAAAACACATTTTATTTCTCTGGGTGTATGTATTTAATTCAATTCAAATTCTATAATTTAGAATCAGCATGAATTGCAATAAATGGATCTTCAGCAGAGTTACTAATAGAAAAATGAGCTTTGCCATCACTGGAAACACTGATTTGAATTCCTGTACACCTGTTGCCACTTTTATCTCCAGAAATAACATCACAATATGTACCAGCAGGAAGACCAGTTTGCAAAGTTGCAGATAGTGTACTGTAAAAATAAAATTTAAGATTTAATATGAATTCAACACTATTAAAAGCAAGAATACAGACTCTCTAAAACAGCTTAACTGTATGCTATAGAACTGGAAGCAGTCAAGGTCTCAGTGAAAATAAAATTCAAAAATAAAGATTTCTCCAGTGGTTGGTTTTCTCAGGGTCAACAAAATTCTTATAGAAGATATAGAAATTTCCTGCTACTGCTACTGCTAAGTCGTTTCAGTCGTGTCCGACTCTGTGCGACCCCATAGATGGCAGCTCACCAAGCTCCCCCGTCCCTGGGATTCTCCAGGCAAGAACACTGGAGTGGGTTGCCATTTCCTTCTCCAATGCATGAAAGTGAAAAGTCAAAGTGAAGTCGCTCAGTCGTGTCCGACTCTGAGAGACCCCATGGACTGCAGCCTACCAGGCTCCTCCGTCCATGGGATTTTCCAGGCAAGAGTACTGGAGTGGGTTGCCATTGCCGTCTCTGAGAAATTTCCTAGTCAATAGTAAATATTATACAAAAAATAAAGTTAAAGAGTATCAGTGAAGATTTGAATGACCTGCTTCACTTAGAGAAAATAATTTTAAATTACTTTAAATGTATCCTCATCTGAACTTAAGAAAATACTGATTATTTTCAAAAACTTAAATTTGGTTATTTCCTCAAAAATCTCCTTTTTTCAAGTGGTTAAAATAAATTTGGGCTGGAGATAAAATTAATCTCGCATTTCTATAAAGAAATATAAAATTTTAAAATATAACACTGTCTCATAAATATGTTTCCTCCCTCTCCTTGATAGCTCAATTGATAAAGAATCTGCCCACAATGCAGAAGATGTGGGAGACACAGTTTTGATGCCTGGGTCAGGAAGATCGCCTGAACAAGAAAATGGCAATCCACTCTGGTATTCTTGCCTGTAAAGTCTCATGGACAGAGAAGCTTGGCATGCTACCATCCATAGGGTCGCAGAGTCAAACAGGACCTAGCATGCATACACATATGACACAAGACAGGAAAAAAAAGGACTAGTAATGGATTCTTGGAGAAGATAAGTATATACTTCATTTATTTATTATTATTATTTTTTTGTCAGTAAAATATCATTTGGGCAAAGAGTGAGCTAAACATGTGTGGAATCTAGTTGGGACTAAAACAGTGTAAGTGCTTGCAAAGATGCCTTCTGAGCTATAATTCCATATATGAGGGAAACAGTATAATGCAGGCAGAGAGTATAAGTTTCACAAATGAAAAGCCAGTAATGAGATGTCTCAGAACTAAAAGTATTAAGTCTCCTGAGGTGAATCAATGACCATAATATACATATTCATTATAAATATATATATGCTTTAAAAAATATTATTTGTCACAGAGAGATGGGAATGTGAAAAACAAGACTAAAAAACTATGTACTAAAGTAGGTGAAAAAAAGAGAGAAAAAAGACATATCAGATCTGAGGCAGTAGTTTTCAATTATTGATTTTAAAAGCTTTATAAGACATTCTTCTATGGATTTCATGACCTTTTATATTAATGACTTTGTATATTTTGGGGGCTTCTCTGGTGCCTCAGAAGGTAAAGAATCTGCCTGCAGTGTGGGAGACCTGGGTCCAACCCCTGGGTCAGGAAGATCTCTTAGAGGAGGAAATGGCTACCCACTCCAGTATTCTTGCATGGAGAATTAAACGGACAGAGGAGCCTGGTGGGCTACAGTCCATGGGGTCGCAGAGAGTTGTGCATGACTGAGTGACTAACATGTATATTTTATGTGACGTGTATATGTAAGCAGTACACATGCATCACATCTGCCCATGATGTGAAGGGGGCACAAAAAATGACTCCACTTAGAAAAGAAAGCCATTATAAACAGAGAAGATAAAAAAAAAATCAGTCATCATCATTTTTCTTCTGACCCTTTTCTAATTGTTATGTTTTCTTAATCTGCCATCTAAAGAATTTTTCAGATGTGAAAAAAGTAAATGAGCAGGAAAAGAATAAACCAAGAACCTATTAGCATAAAATATTATTTCTAATTGATCTACTTACCTGTCATCATTGTTAAAGACAATGAATCCTTTGTTTCCTCTTCCAAAAGCTACTTGGTTGCTGCCATTATCCCACCAGTTTGTAAAAGGTTGACCATCAACTACATTACGGAACATAACCATGTTCCTAAAAACAAAACAGCATGTGAAACGCTGATGATACTTCAACAATTTAAAACAAAACAATGGACTTCCTTAGTGGCTCAGTAGTGGAGTATCTGCCTACCAAAGCAGGAGAAACGGATCTGATCCCTGATCCAGCACGATCCCACACGCCACGGAGCAACTAAGCCCATGAGCCACAAATGTTGGTCCTGTGCTCTAGACCTTGGGAACTCCAACTCCTGAGCCTGCAAATACCCTAAAGCCCATGCTCCACAAGAGAAGCCACCTCAGTGAGAAACTCCCACACCACAACAAAGAGTAGCCCCGCTCACTACAAGGAGAGAAAAGCCTGCATAGCAACAAAGACCCAGCTCAGTCAAAAACCAATAAATAAATAAAGGGATTTCAAAAGTGCTAAGAAAGTTTATTAGAGAATATGTCCAAATAAGTATTCCTACCTTATTTGACGCCATCGATGTTCACAGACCCAGTCATTGCCACAAGTAGTATCTGCATTAATAGTAACTTCTTTAATTACTCCATTATTATTTGGTGGCCCAATCCAATCATTAACATCCTCAATTAGTAAAAAAATAAAATAATAATAATAATCAATTTTAAAAGCTCACATTTTTAACATTACATGTGTCCTTATTTAGGAAATCAAACCCAATCAGTCCTATTTGTGTTTTTGTAGTGGCATCACTTAGAATTCAACTTTTTCAGGATTTTTACTAAGTATACCTTCTCCCTAACTTCTCATTCCCTAGTGGCATATTTCAAACAAGAATATGATTTTTTTAGTCTCTCATTTTTTTCCAAGGAATTGTAATGACTTCTTAACATCACTATAAGCAGTGTGATGTTATTGAAATGGCAAGGACTTTAGTGTTAGAAAATGCAGGACTAAAAGATAGGTTCCATTACTACTAGCTCAA
>SJYQ01000767.1:139363-201046 GCA_006410935.1 Redunca redunca | reverse complement strand
TAGGATTAGATCTTTCTTATATCTAAAGTCCTTCAATAATAGAAGGAAAATAACAATTAGAGTCACCTGAACTCACAGTCAAAATATTTCCCTAACTATCTATTGCAAACATTTTCAGTGTTTCAATTTCAAAATTAACAAAATATTTAGTTCAGTCTTGGTTTTACCCCCCAAGCAAAATTTTTCATTATTGAGGTTTCTGCATTAAGAAATTAAGTTTCAATATGACATTTTATTCTGAGGTTAAGAATAGATATTAATTATACATACAGTCATAGAATATCAGGTATATCAAGAGACTAAATAAAAAGAAGTTGATTCTGTGGCTTCTTTTCCATTAGGACATAATCACAGGACTCAGGTTTGACCAAGTATAAGATCTTTAGGCTTATTTACTCCAGGAGTGCACACAGAGCATCTGAGCAAACCCCTTAGTGAAAGTATTGCATCAAAACATCTATTCTGATGTTCTGGATTTTTTTCAAAACTCTAGGTTTCACCATCAAAAGCAGTGTCACTGTCAAAAACTTTGGATTCAGATAAAGTAAGTAATTAAATGCTAATGATCACAGTACTGAGTTAAAGCATATTTCACAATATAAGCATTGATGCATTTACATTCTACCTCTAATCTTAAAAATACATTAGGGTAACCAAGTGAGGCAACAAGTCAATTCTCGGTAGACTTATTTATATGTCGATTGAGCAGGGGGCTTTGAACAGCATTAGGGGTCAAAGTGACCCTGGAGTGATGATTCTAGATAATCAAAAAAGAAACAAAGAATAGATCTGATGATTGAAATAATTCTAACAGCTCTCTAATTTCTAACAGGAAATTATAAAAATCAGTGGGAATTCTAAAGTGTTCTGCTTGGCTACATGGGAAGTTCCATTCTATTTTAATGTTAAGATTCTATGATCTTAATCTGCAGTAATACAGTTGTTTGTTGTTCTGAGAATAAGAGGAGACAGTGGAGTTTTATCTCAGAATTCAGGAAAACTTAACGTCCATAAAATCCATATACTCAACATTTCTAGTCAGAAATATTTTGTAGTTGGATTAACATGATCAGAAACTGTAATAACAATAACATTCAACTAATTAAAAAAAAAAAAAGAACTGAGAGCCAAGACTTCTCTCTTTCCCAAGAAATTAGGAAATCCTGAAGAAAGGACTCAAAAAAAAAAGGCAAAACTTGATAAAATGATTAAGGGTAAGGAGTTATTCTGAATAATATAAATGCTCTATCTTAGAGATAGAGAAGAGATAGAGATGGATTGTGGTCAAGTTCCCATAGATTGACTGGTAAAGTCTAGAGAAAGAAACTATGCATGTAAAGTGAAATTCTTTCTAATATAAACAAATTAAAAGGTGATGATGATTGGATACTTAGGCAATATAGTGTTGCAGGAAAGAGATTCCTAGTAGACTAAACAAGACTGGCACTAAAAAGCTCTATTTTGGCTATGGTGTGGAAGCGTGGTTTCAACAGCATAGTCTTTTAGCAAGGAAATAACATCAGCAGGAAAGGGGCTGGTGGTCTATATTAGTTAAGAGGTAGTTCCACATGGTACCTTAACAGGCATCAAGGAAGCCATAATGCAAACAAGGAAAATGGCAGGTTGCCACATAGTTCAGAAGAAAACAATTATGTTTGAGATGTATCACATCTTCCAGGTAGAGAATCTGGAAGGCTTTGAGGGCAAGCTGTCAGGGCCACAGGAAATAGACAGAATTTGAGACATATCATGAAACATGTGAATCTTCTGACACATCTTCACTGAGACCAGAGTGTTGATATGAATACTTAACTGAGCAAACAAAGATATTGGTTAAAGAATCTATTTTATTCAGCAAATTTGCACTGTCAGGGAAAATAACAAATGAATTAATTTTGAATCTAGGATATAGTGAAAAATTAAGATCACATGGACTAGATCACCCTTAAAATGAGGGGTTGTATGTATGCCAGCAAAGTGATATGAAAAGTGAGTCCACAAAAGAGAATTTTGGAGCAAAAAGAAGCATAGGAATTCATAGGAATGCTTTGGATTTGAAGTGATTTAAAAAATCAAGTAAAATATGTTAGTTTTGTGACTAGGAAGTAAGGGATACAGATAGCTTTGATTAGAATTAAAAACTCAAAACACCTCAAGACATTTTTTGTCTCTATCTCTTGGCTCTGCATTCCTATGTCTTGGCTTAATTCTCAGGCAGGCTTTTGCCGCACAGGGGCAAAACTGTTCAAATGCAGTTACTTCCCACCAGTCTGGCAAACTCAGAGAAAAAAACAAGCACTTCTTTCTAAACAGTTTAAGCCAAAGACTCAAGACTGATTCTTAATTGGTTTATGACTTGGTTTATAAACCCATCCCTGAACAGAATATTGTGACAAGGAAATGGACTGTCTTGATTGTCCTACCCTAGATCATATGCCTACCACTGCAGGTGAGAAATAAAGCTAACTATGCATTAACAGACAGGGCTTCCCTGGTGGCTCAGACAATAAAGCATCTGCTTGTGATGCAGGAAACCTGGGTCGAGAAGATCCCCTGGATAAGGGAATGGCAACCCACTCCAGGAATCTTGCCTGGAGAATTCCATGGACAGAGGAGTGTCTGGTGGGCTGCAGTCTAAGGGGTCTCAAAGAGTCAGACACGACTGAGTGACTAACACTTTCACTTTCATGCCTTCTTAACAGAATGGGTGAAATACGGTTTCTGTGTGATTTCTTAACAGGAAAGCTATGTGCTGTTATCAATAAAGGAGGAGAAGAGGCTTGACAGGGATAAATATACATCACATTGCACATGTTGAAATCTTCTGGTTCATGTGGATAATATCCTAGAAGATATTTTCACTAAAATTCATTGCTAACTATGGAAGCTATATATCAGAATTATGGTAATGGAAAGTATCATGCACATATAAGTATGCTAATACATTGGTGATTTTATATACAATATTTGTCATGAAGTGTCAATGACAAAAGCTGAGTTTGGTTTTTGTTTGATATTTCATATATATACTTGCCTTTGTTATTTTTGCCCTAAATTATTATTCCAGATTCTGAAGGTTTTTTCCATATGACTTTGAGATTAAAGTATATAGAGTATATTTTCTTACTCAAATGACATTATCCTCAAAGCCACTAAATATAGCTCTTAGGCTGATCCACATGTCTTCCTTTAATCAATGGAATATTTTCTCACTGAAGCAAGCAAAGGCTTTATGTGTTCTTTCCTGATTAGACTTGGTCCCTGTATTTCTGCCTTGAACCATACAAAGAATATACCTTGAGTAGCCACTGACTGAAGAAAATGGATCAGATGTGACTTTAATTGACAGCCTGAAGTCAAGTCCAGGTAAACTGCAGCATGAAGCAGAGATATCTCAACCTACAGACCTCAGAGCAAGAAATATAAGCATTTGTTGTTTAACTGCCTGAGATTTTGAGTTTATTGATTACGCAGCATTATTAAAACTGAAAACTATTCAACTTTTTTACACTATTTGTGAGTTACATTCTACTTATTTTCAAGATTATATGTTGCTTTATAAATTAGTGCTGTAAAAAATAGTAAGAAGATTTTGACATATTACAGATTATTTCATAATACAGGCTTCCCAGGTGGTGCTAGTGGTAAAGAATCTACGTGCAAATGCTGACATGCAAGAGACAAGGGTTAGATCCCTGGGTCTGGAAGATCCCCTGGAGTAGGAAATGACAACTGCCCCAAAATTCTTTCTTGAGAAATCCCATGGACAGAGGAACCTGGCAGACTCCATGGAGCTGCAAAGACCTAGACATGACTGAGCACACATACATACATTTCATAAATGACTTTACAAAAATTTAACTGTTAAAACTCTCAAAAATGGTCTTCCCTTGTGGCTCAGTTGGTAAAGAGTCTGTCTGCAATGAGGGAGACCTGGGTTCAATCCCTGGGTTGGGAAGATCCCCTGGAGAAGGGAACAGCTACCCACTCCAGTATTCTGGCCTGGAGAATTCCATGGACTATGCAGTCCATGGGGTCGCAAACAGTCAGACACAACTGAGTCACTTTCACTTTGGGCTTCCCTAGTAGCTCAGATGATAAAGCATTTGCCTGCATGCAGGAGACCCAGGTTTGATCCCTGGGTCAGGAAGATCCCCTGTAGAAGGAAACGACAATCCACTCCAGTATTCTTGCTTGGAGAATTTCATGGACAGAGGAGCCTGGCAGGTTACAGTCCATGGGGTTGCAGAGAGTTGGACATGACTGAGTGACTAACACACACCCTCTCAAAAATATTTCCCTTGTAAGGTATAGAAATTAAATATAAAAATATAATATTTTAAAGGTTTCTTCCTGTACTTAAGTTTAAAAGCAACATATCATACTCCTATAGATGTTTTCAAGCTGCCTAGGACAAGGAGGGAGAATGTGAGGACAGGCAATCCAGCCCCTAAACATCCCTTTGTGACTCCATACAGAGTAGCCTCATTATTATATTTTTCTTTTGGTATTTCACATGATGTTTTAATTTTTAAAAGGGCAGAGTGAGGAGATTCTTCTGATAAGTTAAAAAACAAATTTGTAAACTACTTGACTGCATGATCATCTTAAATAGAAAATTACAAATTTTCCCCCTATTCTTAAAGGTAATTTGTTCATATGTACACTAATTAAACCCACATGTAAATAGCTAAACAATAACAAAATAACTATGCTAATGATTCATCAGTTCAGTTCACTTCAGTTCAGTTGCTCAGTCGTGTCCGACTCTTTGCGACGCTATGAACTGCAGCACGCCAGGCTTCCCTGTCCATCACCATTTCCCGGAGTTCACTCAAACTCATGTCCATTGAGTCCATGATGCCATCCAGCCATCTTATCCTCTGTTGTCCTTTCTTCTCCTGCTCCCAATCCCTCCCAGCATCAGAGTCCTTTCTAATGAGTCAAATCTTCGCATGACGTGGCCAGAGTACTGGAGTTTCAGCTTTAGTATCAGTCCTTCCAAAGAACACCCAGGGCTGATCTTCAGAATGGACTGGTTGGATCTCCTTGCAGTCCAAGGGACTCTCAAGAGTCTTCTCCAACACCACACTTCAAAACCATCAATTCTTCGGCGCTCACCTTTCCTCACAGTCCAACTCTCACATCCATACATGACCACTAGAAAAACCATAGGCTTGACTTGATGGACCTTTCTTGGCAATGTCTCTGCTTTTGAATATGCTATCTAGGTTGCTCATAACTTTTCTACCAAGGAGTAAGTGTCTTTTAATTTCATGGCTGCAGTCACCATCTGCAGTGATTTTGGAGCCCCCCAAAAATAAAGTCTGACACTGTTTCCACTGTTTTCCCATCTATTTCCCATGAAGTGATGGGACAAGATGCCATGATCTTCGTTTTCTGAATATTGAGCTTTAAGCCAACTTTTTCACTCTCCTCTTTCACTTTCATCAAGAGGCTTTTTAGTTCCTCTTCACTTTCTACCATAAGGGTGGTGTCATCTGCATATCTGAGGTTGTTGATATTTCTCCTGGCAATTTGATTCCATCTTGTGCTTCTTCCACCCCAGCGTTTTTCATGATGTACTCTGAATAGAAGTTAAATAAGCAGGGTGACAATATACAGCCTTGATGTACTCCTTTTCCTATTTGGAACCAGTTGTTGTTCCATGTCCAGTTCAAACTGTTGCTTCCTGACCTCCATATAGGTTTCTCAAGAGATAGGTCAGGTGGTCTGGTATTCCCATCTCTTTCAGAATTTTCCACAGTTTATTGTGATCCACACAGTCAAAGACTTTGGCATAGTCAATAAAGCAGAAAATAGAGGTTTTTCTGGAACTCTCTTGCTTTTTTGGTGATCCAGTGATTCATCACAGAGGAAATTTTCCTTTCCTGCGCAGTCTAAATAACCACACTATAAAAAGTAGACATTTTCCCTATCACCCCTTTAACCAAGGCTTTACTAGAATATGTGCCATGTTAAATATTGTTAATATAAAAGATTCTAGCTACGTTTGAAGGGTACTCTTGAGAGAGGAAGTGAGATATTCTATCATTTGGATTCATAAGTCTCCATCTGTGAAATATATATGTGACTATTAAATAGAAAATAAAAATACTTCCAAGCAACTTTTTAGCTGATGTGTAACTAGAAATGATTAATACAGGTTTTGTCACTCAGAGCATTCTTTAGTCTTAAGTGAAAAATGATAGAGGAGGCAGAAACTGATATTTAGTGGTTGGAAGATTGCTCAGAGTCTACTTACATATCTTCCCCATTATGATATTACTACCAATGCAGTCATACCTCTGAGTTAAGATTATTTCCAGGCAACTCTTAAAATAATTATTAAAATTTAATTTAGTTAATATAAACATTATTAAGCCTTTAAAGCTATGCTTTTTCCAGTAGTTATGTATGGATGTGCGTGTTGGACTATAAAGAAAGCTGAGAACCTAAGAATTGATGCTTTCGAACTGTGGTGCTGGAGAAGACTCTCGAGAGTCCCTTGGACAGCAAGGAGATCAAACCAGTCAATCCTAATGGAGATCATTCCTGAATATTCATTGGCAGGACTGATGCTGAAGCTGAAACTCCAAAACTTTGACCACCTGATGCAAAGAACTGACTCATTGGAAAAGCCCCTAATGCTGGGCAAGATTGAAGGCAGGAGGAGAAGGGAATGACAAAGAATGAGATGGTTCGATGGCATCACCGACTTGATGGACAGTTTGAACAAGCTCTGGGAGTTGGTGATGGACAGGGAAGCCTGGCATGCTACAGTCCATGGGGTTGCAAAGAGTCAGACATGACTGAGCGACTGAACCTAACTAATTCTTGTGAGTTCTGCATGATCAAATGTTGCATAAGGGTAGGGAGGTTTCAAAAGGGAGATAAAATCAAAGACAATCATGGGCCATAGATAGGAATTCCAGGAATTCCAAAGTAAATTAAGTGTTAGAGAGAGCTCTGAATATTTATTAAAATGTCAGTAGTAAATAATACATGGAGAAGTCATTGGAACACCACTCCAGTAGTCTTGCCTGGAAAATTCCATGGATGGAAGAGCCTGGTAGGCTGCAGTCCATGGGGTCTCTCAGAGTCAGACACGACTGCGTGTCTTCACTTTCACTTTTCACTTTCATGCATTGGAGAAGGACATGGCAACCCACTCCAGTGTTCTTGCTTGGAGAATCCCAGGGACAGGGGAGCTTGGTGGGCTGCCGTCTCAGGGGTCACACAGAGTCAGACACAACTGAAGAGACTTAGCAGCAGCAGCAGTAAAGAATAGAGAAAATGTATAGAAAGAAACCGTAATTGAGGTTCCTTTTTATTCATATTCTTTATTAAATTATTTATTTTGACACAAAATGCTTATTACACCTTTAAAACACAAAGAACCATGAAGGAGATTTATTTTTCCTTACTCAATTATTTTTTAGTTTTTAAGGAATAGCTACCTTTACAGAATGCTCTGGCTTCTTTCTGCCACTTTGCTCATTAAAGGAGTGGGTAGTTTTTTGTTTAGTTTGGAAGGAAATATTGGACACATATAGCCTAGTCCCTTCTCTTTCTCTTGGAAAAGATTTTTATATGTTGATAAAGATATTCTGCATTTTTCTTCTGGAGTCACTCTGCCTTTCTAGGGGCCCTGCTCCAGTTCAGCCTGTTGAGTATAAATGTCTATTTAATTCTTAAGTTCACTATTAAGACTGTCATTTGCCCACTAATAAAAACTAAAGAGTGAAGTAAGTCAGAAAGAAAAACACCAATACAGTATATTAATGCATATATATGGAATTTAGAAAGATAACAATGGCCCTATATGTGAGATAGCAAAAGAGGCAAAGATGTAAAGAACAGACTGTTGGACTCTGTGGGAGAAGGTGAGGGTGGGATGATTTGAGAGAATAGCATTGAAATGTGTATACTACCATATGTGAAATAGATCACCAGTCCAGGTTTGATGCATGAGGCAGGGTGCTCAGGGCTGGTGCACTGGGATGACCCTGAGGGATGGGATGGGGAGGGAGGGTCAGGATGGGGAACACATGTACACCCATGGCTGATTTATGTGAATGTATGGCAAAAACCAAAACAATATTGTAAAGTAATTAGCCTCCAATTAAAATAAAAAATAAATTTTAAAAAGAAAAAAAAAGAAAAAACACAAAACTGTCCTCTGTCCATGAAACTCTTCAGGCAAGAATACTGGAGTGGGTAGCCCTTTCCTTCTCCAGGGGATCTTCCCAACTTAGGGTCTCCTGCATTGCAGGTAGATTCTTTACTGTCTAGTCACCAGGGAAGCTCTCTCATATTATTAGCTTTTAAATAAAGGCAATGTTTTGGTTTCTATCTTCCTTACACTTTTCTTTGGTTTTTCAATAAATTTAACCCCAACTGGGACCATTTGGTAATTTTAAAACTAAACCTCTATGAAAAGAAACTATATTTACCAAAATATGCTTTTCTGAGAAAAATTTCTATTTAAATATTAGTCATTTTTATTTTCCTTCCCTTTGTTGGCTGTTGTTTTTTTTAAAACAAAAATGGATACCAATTTCTTCATTGATTTGGTAACTTTAGAATATATAAGGCAGAAAATACCCTGTAACAAATAATGCTTTTCCTTCTCAAATGAAAAAAAAATTTTTTTTTCAGTTAAGGAGGATTTTGTTGGATAAAATTTGTTAATACTCATTATGATACAGGAAAACATTTTATAATTGAGCTCTTTTCTACAAAGCCAGGAATATTCCTAAAACCATTAGTTTCTGGCAGATTGAGGGGCTTTTCAAAATTTTATATTAAGCTTGATGTGTCCCTTGGCTGACAGTTAAATCAAGGGATAGTCCTATTATTTCCATCCCCAGTGATACAAAAATAGTAAGTAGGAAGTAGGAAGTCATTCAAAATCAAATATTTTAACACATGACAATAGAAACTTGTAGTGAGGACTGACAAATACAGATTTTTACAAACTTGAAAGGTTCATATATTGGCAGACCTATATGCTAGTGGACTACAGTATAATTTAATTTCATTTAAACTGCACAGCTGGGCGCTGGTAGGAGGAGTATGCAAACCATAGAAGTAATGTAAACTAAAACTTAATAAAACTAATTCTGATTATATCAATTAAGGACTGATAGTTCCTAGAATTTCTTCATGGTAACATATAATTATCTTGCATAGGTAGAGATATTCTATATATTTGGAAATGCTATTGTTGGTACTAATACATCAAACTTAATAGGACAGACTTGAGGGGAAATGTATTAGTCTCTTTCTACTTATCCAAACTATTTTCCAATAGTATCTTATAAATCTCCCTCTATAGCCTCAGTAATCAACCGATCTATTTATCACCACACAGTCTCTTTCATACCTTTGTGCCTCTTTCACACCTTTCTTCTTGGAATACTCCTTCCTCTTTTATCCTACTTTTAAAACCTCCTTATCTAATTATCAAGACCTTCCTTCTCCACAAAGCTTTCCCAGACCATCTCAGAACATGCATCATTTCCCTCCTGTGAAGTGAAACAGCCTATTTGTTGTTGTTCAGTCCCAACTCTTTAAGGCCTTAAGGACTACAGCACTCCAGGCTCCCCTGTCCTTCACTATCTCCCAGAGTTGACTCAAATTAATATCCATTGAGTCAGTGATGTTATCTAACCATCTATCCTCTGCCAGCCCCTTCTTCTTTTGCCTTCAATCTTTTCAAGCATCAGAGTCTTTTGCAATGAGTTGGCTCTTTGCATCTGGTGGCCACATTATCAGAGCTTCAGCTTCAGTGTTAGTCCTAACAGTGAATATTCAAGGTTGATTTCCTTTAGGATTGACTGGCTTGATCTCCTTGCTGTCCAAGGGACTCTCAAAAACCTTCTCCAGTACCACATTTTTTTTTTTAATTTTTGAAATTTTTATTTTAACTTTAGTTTACTTTACATTGAAAGCATCAATTCTTCAGGACTCAGCCTTCTTTATGGTCCAACTTTCGCATCTGTATTGGAAAACCCATAGCTTTGACTATACAGAGCTTTGTCAACAAAGTGATGTCTCTGCTTTTTAATACACTGTCTAGATTTGACAGCTTTCCTTCCAAGGAGGAAGCATCTTTAATCTCAGGGTAGCAGACATAGTCAGCAGTGATTTTTGGAGCCCAAGGGAAAAATCTATCACTGCCTTAACTTTGACTTTTTCCTCTTCTTTTCATCAGGAAGTGATTAGACCAGATGCTGTGATCTTAGTTTTTTGAATTTTGAATTTTAAAACAACTTTTTTCACTCTCCTCACTCACCATCATCAAGAGGCTCTTTAGTTCTTTACTTTCTGTCACTAGAATGGTATCATCTACATATCTGAGGTTGTTGATATTTCTCTCAGCAATCTTCATTCTAGCTCCTGATTCATCCACCTGGCATTTCTCATGGTGTGGAACCATGAGCTTGATGGACATGAGTTTGAGTAAGCTCCAGGAGTAGATGATGGACAAGGAAGCCTGGTGTGCTGCAGTCCATGGGGTCACAAAGAGCTGGACAAGACTGAATGACTTAACTGAACTGAACTCTGCATATAAGATAAATAAACAGGGTGACAATATACAGCCTTTCATACTCCTTTCCTAGTTTTTAACCACTTAGTTGTTCCATGTTTCATTCTAACTGGGTGCTTCTTGACCCGTACCTAGGTTTCTCAGAAGGCATGTAAGGTGGTCTGGTATTCCCATCTCTTTAAGAATTTTCCAGTTGGTTGTGATCAACACAAAGTTTTACTGTAGTCAATGAAGCAGTTTTCCTAGAATTCCATTGCTCTTTCTATGATCCAACAAATGTTGGCAATTTGATCTCAGGTTCCTCTGCCTATTCTAAATCAAGCCTGTACATCTGGAAGTTCTCAGTTCACATACTGCTCAAGCCTATCTTGAAGGATTTTAGCATAGCCTTTCAAGCATATGATGTGAGTGCAATTGTATGATAATTTGAACATGCTTTAGCTTTGCATCTGGGATTGGAATGAAAACTGACTTTTTCCAGTACTGTAGCCACTGCTGGGTTTTCCAAATTTGCTGACATATTGAATGCAGCACTTTAGAAGCATCATCTTTGAGGATTTTAAATAGCTCAGCTGGAATTATATCCCCTCCACTAGTTTTGTTCATAGTAACGCTTCCCAAGACACACTTAACTTCACTCTCTAGGATGTCTGACTCTAGGTGAGTGACCACACCATCTTGCTTATCTGAGTCACTATTCTACCTAAAAACAAATTATGTGAGTGGCTCAATAAAATGATTTTGTATAATTTATCTCTATATTCTTTCCACCCTTTCTTAATCTCTTCTGCTTCTGTTACGTCCTTATCGATTCTGCCCTTTAACATGCCCATACTTGCATGAAATCCTGCCTTGATAACTCCAGTTTTCTTGAAGAGATATCTAATTTTTCACATTCTATTGTTTTCTTCTATTTTTTTGCATTGTTTATTTTAAGAAGGACTTCTTATCTCTCCTTGCTATTTTCTGGAACTCTGCATTCAGTTGATCTTTCCCTTTCTCCCTTGCCTTTCACTTCTCTTCTTGCCTTAGCTATTTGTAAAGCCTTCTCAGACAACCACTTTGGCTTCTTGCAATTTTTTTTTTTTAGGATGGTTTTGGTCATTTCCTCCTGTGCAACATTATACTGTTATCCTTATAGACTATAGTGAAGTCACTCAGTCATGTCCGACTCTTTGTGACCCCATGGACTGTAGCCGACCAGGCTCCTCTGTCCATGGGATTTTCCAGGCAATAGTCCTGGAGTGGATTGCCGTTTCCTTCTCCAGGGGATCTTCCCAAGCCAGGGGTTGAACCTGGGTCTCCCGCATTGTTAACAGACGCTTTACCATCTGAGCCACCAGGAAGTGCAACATTATGAACCATCATCTATAGTTCTTCAGGCACTCTCTCTAGCAGATCTAATCCTTTGAATCTGTTCATCACCTACTTTGTATAATCACAACAAATTTGAGTTAGGTCTGGTTTTCCTGAGTTTGTAGAGCTTCTCCATCTTTGGATACAAAGAATGCAATCAATTTGATTTTGGTATTGATCATTTGTTGACATTCATATAATCTCTGGGGTTGTTGGAAAGGGTTGTTTGGTATGACCACAGTATTTTCTTGACAAAACTCTGTTAGCCTTTGCCCAGTTTCATTTTGTACTCCAAGGCCAAACTTGCTTGTTATTCCAGGTATCTCTTGACTTCCTATTTTGCATTCTAATCCCCTATATTGAAAAGGACATGTTTTATTTTTGGCGTTGGTTCTAGAAGGTCTGGTATGTCTTTGTAGAACCAGTCAGCTTCAGCTTCTTCAGCATTAGTAATTGGGGTATAAACTTGGATTACTGTGATGTTGAATTGTTTGCCTTGGAAATGAAATGAGATCATTCTGTCATTTTTGGGGTTGCACCTAAGCACTACATTTTGGACTCTTTTGCTGCCTATGAGGGCTACTCCATTGCTTCTGAGATTCTTGACCACAGTAGTAGATATAATGGCCATATGAATTAAATTCTATTTCTGTCTGTTTCAGTTCATTGATTCCTGATATCGACGGTGAATCATGCCATCTCCTTCTTGACCACATCCAATTTATCCTGGTTCATCAACCTAACATTCCAGGTTCCTATGAAATATTGTTCCTTATAGCATTGGATTTACTTTCACTGCCAGACACGTCCACAAAGAATGCCATTTCTCCTTTGTCTCAGCCACTTCATTCTTTCTGGAGCAATTAGTAATTGCCCTCCACTCTTCCCCAATAGCATGTTGGACACCTTCAAACCTGGGAGCCTCATCTTCCTGTTTTGTATCTTTTGCCTCTCCATACTGTTCATGGGGTTCTCCAGCCAAGAATACTGGAATGGTTTGTCATTCCCTCTGCCAGTGGACCAGGTTTTATCAGAATTCTTCACTATGACTCATCCATCTTGGGTGGCCCTGCATGGCATGGCTCATACCTTCATTGAGTTATGCAAGCCTCTCACCATGACAAGGTTGTGTATGTTCCATGGAGCAACAAACAACACATTACCTAAATTTTATTGTGCAATGTTAAGTATTTCCCTCTATTTGTATAAATGTGTGATGCAGTTCTATTTTGTTCTCCCAACTACACTGGTACATAAACATGGATAACAAGTTTTAAAGTACCTAAAGAGTTCTGTGCGCTTAATAAATATGAATTGGATTGATTGATATACACTTGGATTAAAACATATGGAGTTTACTTAATCTTTACTTGTAGCCCTACAGCACATGTAAGAAAATATACAAAGCTAAGTCTGACATTTCTGATACTGGCATTCCTACAAATCCTATGATCTAGAACTGATTTAGAAATACTAAAATGAAGACAGATTTTCTGTCAATGAACATTTAGCTAGTGACAGATTGACTCTGGCAAGATTTCAAATTAGTGTTGCATTTTACTTTCTGCTCCAATTTCAGTGCTTTGTGATTTTCTTATTTGAGTTAGATTTTAGGAGAGTTCATGTTGCCTGACATCAGCATTAAGAATAAATAATACAGCTTCTTAGCCATTAAAAAGAATGAAATGATGCCACTTGCAGCAATATGGATAAACCTAGAGATTGTCATGGGTTTTCCTGGTGACTCAGTGGTAAAGAATCTGCCTGTAATGCAGGAGCTGCAGGAGATGTGGGTTTGATCCCTGGATTGGGAAGGTCCCCTGAAGGAGTGCATGGCAACCCACTCCAGTATTCTTGCCTGGAGAATCCCAGGGACAGAAGAGCCTGGTGGGCTACAGTTTATAGGGTCACAAAGAGTCAGACATGACTGAAGCGACTTAGCATGCACACACACACAGAGTGTCATATTGAGTGAAGTTAAGTCAGACAGAGAAGGAGAAATATTGTGACATACCATATATGTGGAATCTAAAATGAGATGATACAAGTGAATTTAAAAACAGACTCACAGACTTTGAGCATGAACTTGTAGTTGCTGGGGGAAAGAATGGGGGAAGAGATAGGGAGTTTGGAATGGACATACGGACATTACTATATTTAAAATGGATAACCAAAAATGACCTACTGTATAACACATGAACTCTGCTCAATGTTATGTGGTAGCCTAGATGGCAGGGAGTTCAGGGAGAATGGATACATGTTTATGTATGACTGAGTCCCTTTGCTGTTCACCTGAAACTATCACAACATTGTTTATTAATCAGCTATACCTTAGCACAAAATAACAACAATTTTTAAAAATAATAAAAACCACATATTTAGTGAGAAGTTGAAGAAATATGCATTTATCCAGGAATAATGGTTAGTATATTATATCAATTCAGTCCAGTTCAGTTCACTCAGTTGTGTCCAACTCTTTGTGACCCCATGGACTGCAGCATGCCAGGCTTCACTGTCTATCACGAGCTCCCAGAGCCTGCTCAAACTCATGTCCATCAAGACGGTGATGCCATCCAACCATCTCATCCTCTGTCATCCCCTTCTTCTCCTGCCTTCAATCTTTCCCAGCATCAGGGTTTTTCCTAAGGAGTCAGTTTTTCACATTAGATGGCCAAAGTATTGGAGCTTCAGCTTCAGTATATTATACAATTTCTCATTTAATACACCAGGCTAAAAATGTGGATATTATTTTAATTTTATTAAAATTAAACTGAGGTGAGGAAACTGAGGGTCAAAGAAGTGTTTCCAAAATGTCCATTAATTTAATTGAAGAAAATATAAGCATTTCATGACCAAAAAAAAGTCCTTTAAAAATATCCCTCCCAAATGGGTTGCATTTTGCAATTACAGAGAAATAATAAATATTACCTTTCATTCTAGTGTAAACGGTGCTTTTTGTACCTAAACTCTTCCAACACACTAAAAACAAATTATGTGAGTGGCTCTTAGCCATACTTCACTTTTTCCCCAGAGTTCATGTTCAAGGACAAAAAGAGCAAACAGGCTGCATATTTGCCCATCTGTTCAATTTCTTGTGAAAGACCTTTGAAGTTTTCTGTATTTTTTTTTAATATATCACTTTCCCTTCTGTTTTTTAAAGTATTATTTTTATTGGCACTCAATAATTTCTTCTAAAATTTTATAATTTTCTGCAACAAACTGTAAGCTGCATTTGATAAATCTAGATTTGTTTTCTCTTTATCTCTAGATTTTTAAAAAGAGGCTTGCAAAGGGAAACAAAAGAAGAGAAAGATTAAATCAATTAAACCAACCCAAAATAAAAGCCCTGAATTTTTTTCCAGTTACTTTCAAATTGGAAGGAAGGAATTTGTTTTGATATAGTCATCAGAACAAAAGGCAAATGTTCCAAAAAATTTGGTTTAAATAAAGATTTTTCTATTTTTGCAAAAACCTTATGACTTATTGCTTGATACCACAGAACGTATAATCTCTTCAGTTTATTGAACATAAGTGTCTTTATGAAGGCTTTATCATATTTTGGTCCAGCATCTAGATGCACTCTATTTGAGTTTCATTCTTTTGCACGTGAAAACTGAAAGAGTTAGTTGCTCAGTCATTTCCATCTCTTTGCAACTCCATAGACTATATAGCCTGCCAGGCTCCTCTGTCCATGGAATTCTCCAGGCAAGAATACTGGAGTGGGTTGCCATTCCCTTTTCCAAGGGGTCTTCCTGACCCAAGGATTGAACTCAGGTATCCCACATTGCAGTCAGATTCTTTATTATCTGAGCCACCATTTGTCTTTAAAGTCATTTCAAATAATTTTTTTTCAGTGCTGTAAGACAGGGGTCCATTTTCATCCTTTTGCATTGTAGAAAATCATTTTTTCCAGCATCATTTATTGAAGCGACTATCCTTTCCATACTGACTGGTGTTGGCACCCTTGTCAAAGATCGTTTGACTATATATGTGAGGGTTTATATCTAAGCTCTGTTCCATTGGCATATATGTGCCTTATTTTTGTGCCAATATTGTATTATTTTGATTACTGTAGTTTTGAAATTTAGTCTGAAATAAGGAAGAGTGATGCCTCAGATTTTTTTTTGTCTTTCTCAAGACTTTCCTCAGATATTCAAGGTATATGGTGATATCATATGAATTTTAAGATTGCTTTTTATTTATGTGAAAAAATGCCATTGGAATTTTGACAAGGATTGCATTGAACCTGTAGATCACTTTTGGTGATATGTACATTTTAATAATGTTAATCCTTCCAACCCAAGAACATAGGATAACTTTCTACTTGTTTATGTCTTTTTCAGGGTCTTTCCTCAATGTTTAACAGTTTTCAGCCAACAGATCTTTCACTCCCTTGACCAATTATTTTTAAGTATTTTATTATTTTTGGTGCTGTTGAAAATGGGATTGCTTTCTTAATTTCTCTGATGGCTTGTTGTTATTATAATGATTTTTTTCATGTTGATCTGGTATCCTGCAAACACTGAATTCGTTTATTAATTCTAACAGATATCTTTCTGGAGTATTTAAGAATTGCCATATATAATATCTTATCATCTACAAACAGAGACAATTTTACTTCTTCTTTTCCAATTTGAATGCCTTTTATGTCTCTGTATTGCTTAATGTGTTCCTATACTGCTTTGAATAGAAATGGCGAGAATGGACATCCTTGTGAGGTTCCTGATTTTAAAGAAAAAACTCTCAGACTTTCACATTTGAATATGTTATCTGTGGGCTTGTCATGTATGATTTTTATTATGTTGAGCTTGTTGTTTAGTCGTCATGTTCAACTCTTTCATGACCCTGGACTGTAGCCCGCCAGGCACTTCTGTCCATGAGCATTGTCAGCAAAACTTTGGAATGGGTTGCCATTTCCTTCTGGAAGTGATACTATTGATTGAACCATCATCTCCAGCATTGGTAGGTGGATTCTTTACCAAAGAGCCATCAAGGAAGCCTTATGTTGAGTTACATCCCTTCTATGCTTCATTTGTTGAGAGGATATTGAATTTTGTCAAATACACACATATCTCATCCCTTGCTCTTTTGCAAATATTGCACTTCTTAAAAATTAAAGGTCTATGAGCAAGTTTATAAGTATCAGTTTTTCAACACCATGTGCTCATTTTGTGTCTCTCTGATACATTTTGGCAATTCTCACCATATTTCAAACTTTTTCATTATATTTATTATAATGATCTGTGATCAGTGATCTTTGGTGATATTACTTCAACAAGATTATAATTCACTGATGGCTCAGATGAGAGCCTCTTTTAGTAATAAGGTATTAATATTTTTAATTAAGGTAAGTACACTTTTAAAGGTATAATTCTATTGCATACCTAACAGACTACAGTATAAAGATAACTTTTATAAGTACAGGGAAACCAAAGAATTTGTATGAATTGCTTTAAGATATTCACATCATTATGGTGATCTGGTACTGAGCGTATAATATTTTTATTGAGATCCTGTGACATTTATGACCTGAGAAATCAGGGTAATTGGGACTTAATTAAATTTGGAAAAAATCAGAAAGAGGTTGAGAGGTACATGTCTATTCCAAGGCCTTATCCTTAAGAAGTTTCTACTTTTCAAAAATTGACATATTTTTCTTTCCTCTTTCATTATCTCAATTTATTTTACAAATAGTTACCCTCTTAACTCAGTTGGTAGAGAATCCACCTGCAATGCAGGAGACCCCAGTTCAGTTTCTGGGTTGGGAAGATCTGCTGGAGAAGGGATAGGCTTTCCACTCCAGGATTCTCGGGCTTTTTTTTTTGGCTCAGCTGGTAAAGAATCCGCTTGCAATGTGGGAGACCTAGGTTCGATCCCTAGGTTGGGAAGATCACCTGGAGAAGACAAAGACTCCAGTATTCTGGCCTAGAGAATTCCATGGACTGTATAGTCCATGGGTCGCAAAGATCTTGACATGACTGAGGGACTTTCACTTTCACAGAATACTAGTCATAACATTTAAGTCAAACTACAAACTTCCAGGCTTAAAACTACCAAATTTTAAAAACATTTTGTATAATTTCCCAACCCCTTATGATAACCTATAGAACTATACATTAGCTAGTATGAACCCAGCTCTCCAGCCTCAGTTTTGCTCTTTCTTTGCCAATACCACACCTTTAGTCATGCTGGCTTTTCTTCATTTTCTTGACTATGACATGTTATTTTTCACTTTGGAGACATTTTTGAATGTTTGCCCCCACTTTTCTTCAAATGCTCTTAACCCAGGTTTTAGCTCAGGTGGCTCCTGTTCTTTATGAAGTGAAATGAAGTGAAGTGAAAGTCACTCAGTCGTGTCCAACTCTTGGCGACTCATGGACTGAACGCTCCAGGGAATTCTTTAGGCCAGAATACTGGAGTCTGTATAGTCCATGGAATTCCCCAGGCCAGAATATTGAACTGGGTAGGCTTTCCCTTCTCCATGGGATCTACCCAACCCAGAGATTGAACTCAGGTCTCCTGCATTGCAGGCAAATTCTTTACCAGCTTAGCCACAAGGGAAGCCTTGTTCTTTATAAACGGTACCATAACTCAGTGACTGGCATCACCAGTCATTCAGTTCTGCAAACCATAAATCTGGTTTCATCTATTGAAGCCCTGTTCTTTTATGTCACTCAGGTCCAATTCAGCATCACATTCTTAATTTACCATCTAAATATTTCTTGACTGTGTTCTTTTCTCTCCACTGCCACTATCTAGCCATTCTTTTCTTAAATGACTAAAGTCTGTTATTTTACTAATGTTATTATATACAAAACACCACAGACTTACAATTTAAAGTCAGACTTTATTGTTTATAACAAATGCATTGCAGGATGGATGCAAGGAAACTAATCACAAGCCAGGGCCTGGGAACAACTCATAGCAGTTTTGTAACATATCAGAATCACCTGCTTTCTTTGATATAAAATTGTATCCAAGGGACCCTTTCAAGAGAGAAGTCGAGCAACCATGATGATAAGGTCTATGCCCACCCAGGGAAGGGAAAGGAAGATGAATATTATGAACTTAAGGTTGCAAACTTCAAAAAGGATATTTGAAAAGCATTATGTTATTGGATAACAGTATTTGACAGGAAAGATATTTGTCTAGAGTTTAAAGGTCTTGTCCAGGAAAATAAAACATGAAGGATATCTACTGAAATTGTTACTATTAGAATACCTGACTAACAGAACTTCCTATTCTTTTGATTATGGAGGGGCTCATTGCAATATCAGCATCTACTTTAGCCCTTTCTCTAACCATTATATTCTCTATATGCATCCAGAATGATGTTTTCAAATTAGAAAACCACCACCAGCACCACCACCTTTCCAAAATCCAGCAGTGGATTACCACTTACCTTAGGATAAAAGGCAAAAATTCTTACACCTGTCTGCATCTGAAGCCTCATCTCCCAGACTCTCCTCTTTAACTTTATTTTCCTCTAGCCATACTAATCTTTAGTTACTCAAACTCACCCAGCTCCTTCACCCAGCTAGGAAATTCTGTCTCTTCTACTTGGAGTGTTCTTTTCTCGCCTCTTTCCCTAACAAACTCAAATTCATCATTCAAATCTCAGTTAAAAGGCCACTTCTACAAAGATATTTATGCAGGATTAGGTCAAATTCCCCTCGTATTGTCATGACTTTCTATACTTTCCTTCTTACCGCTCACCATAATACTATGAGATAGTATTCTATTTTGGTCTTTATTGAATCTTTAGTCTCAGAACAGAGTCTGGTATGTATTGTTTAAGAACTCAATCTGAAAGTGAAAGTCTCTCAGTCCTGTGCAATTCTTTGCAACCCCATGGACTATACAGTCCATGGAATTCTCCAAGCCAGAATACTGGAGTGGGTAGCCTTTCCCTTCTCCAGGTGATCTTCCCAACCCAGGGATTGAACCCGGATCTCCCGCAATGCAGGTGGATTCTTTACCAGCTTAGCCACAACAGAAGCCCAAGAATCCTGGAGTGGGCATCCAATCCCTTCTCCAGCGGATCTTTCCAATCCAGAAATCGAACCAGGGTCACCTGAATTGCAGAATGATTCTCTACCAACTGAGCAATCAGGGAATCCAGTAAATCAGTTGAGGAAGTAAAACAGTACAAATAGGATACAAGTTGTTTTGAAACACAGGTAAGAAAAATGAAGAGGATACAAGAAAGGAAGTGAAAGGAATTAAGAAATATTTTGAATAAAATTTAGTAGATTTAAGGTTTATGTGGGGGAATAGGGCAAGTTAAGAGAATGGGAAGAAAATCAAGGAAATATCACAGGTCTCTAAGTAAGTGGTGAAACAGAGCAGCAGAGAGTATCAAAAGGTTTGCTGAAGACAAAAATTGAAGGTCACATTTTGGATATGTCACATATGAGATGTCTGTGAAATACTGAAGTAGAGATGTGAAGCATCTGTTATAAATGTGAAGGTGAAGAAGAGCTCTGGTTGGCAGATTCAGGTCTCTATGCCAAAGCATGTGTTTTAAATCCATGGAAATGATTGCAATCACTTAGAGAGAGGTTAGAGAGACAGAAAATTAGATCCAACTGAGTTCTTAGGTGAAACAGAAGCTAATCCAAAAAAAAAAAAAAAATCTGAAAAAGAGCAATCAGCAAGAGAGAAGGAAAATAAAGAAACAGTAGAATCATAGAAACCAAAGGAAGAGAGGAAGTAAGAGTGTCTCTCCATATTTAATAGTGTAGTGAAACAGAGCAAGATGAGGATAAAGGAGTACATGGTATTAGTAACAAAAATATTTTTGATTATGTTGACAACAGCAGATTAAATGAAGTAATGATGGAAACTGGAGTAAGGAGATGAAAAACGACTGGTGTTGAGGACATTGAGACTGTGTCATGAAAACTTAGGAGTTTGACAAGGAAGAGAAAAATTGAGAGTCATGGATTTTATTTAGCTGAGAGAGGGGACTGATCTGTCAGAAAAAAAGAAAGATTGTTAAGTCATAAGAAAAGGGATAATCTAAGAAATAAAGTCCTCAAAAAGGTGAAAATGGACTTTTGCAAAATGAAGTGCTCTGTGCTCATTATGATAGGATGAAAGAAGAAAATGATAGGGGCAAGTATAGATACAAGATTTATGGGTGAAAAGAGAGTTTCCAAGATATGGCTTCTATTTTCTTATTTAATCATGAAAATAAAACAACTGAGAGTTATACCTAGATGAGAGACTTAACAAATTCCAAATTTACAATCAAGGTGAAGGAGAATAAATAGCTGAAAGATCAGGAAGAAAATCTGAGTATAGGATGCCATGAAAGCCCTATCTAAACATTCATCCATATTAGGGGTTAAGAGATGGAACAAAAGCCACACAATATCATCATGTTAAAGCTATTAACATGAAAGGGAAAGAAAAAGAAGAAAGAATATAAAGTAGGAGAAGATACCTGTGAGCTCAGGAGAATTAAGAATTATACACCACATAATTTGTTTATTTTATTTTTTATTTTCTTAACCATTAAAGGGTCTTTATATTGTGAAAAATACCCAAGTGTTATACCTGTATGACTGTATGGGAATCACCATTAAATCAGCTATGCTGTGCTGCTGTTAGAAACATTTTATGTAAGAAATACAGATGTGGATTAAAGATACATAGCTTGGCAAATGCTGTTAATGAAAACAAACATATTTTTCAACATGCCTTTCTGAGTTCTTAGAAATTCTTTTGACAAATAATGAGAATCTTCTAAAATGAAACAAAATAGTGATTGTACTTACAATTATCATTTTTTATGCTTTTCTGAGTTGTTCAACTTGATTATTTATTANCCTGTACAATTGTCACCAATTTTATCTCCAGAAATAACATCACAATATGTACCAGAAGGAAGACCAGTTTGCAAATTTGCAGATAATGCCCTGTAAAATGAAATTTAAGATTTAACTTGAATTCTCCACAAGTAACATCAAGATTAGAGACTGTCTCTAAAATAGCTTAACTGTGTGCTATAGAACTCTAAGCAGTCAAGATCTCAATTAAAATAAAATTCAAACACAAAGACCTCTTCAGTGGATATAAGTAGTTTTATCAGAGCCAACAAAATTCTTATAGAGGACTTCAGAGTTTCCTAGTCAATAATAAATTTTATAGAAAAAAAAATAAGGTTGAAGAATATCAGTGAAGATTTGAGTGACTTGTGTCCCTTAGAGAAAATTACTACCTTTGGTAAACACAAATACTTTTAATTTGCCTTTGTCTGAACTTAAGAAGATACTAATTACTTCCAAGAATTTAAATTTGATTATTTCTTCAAAAATTTTTTCATGAAGTTAAAATAAACTGAGGTTGCAGATAAAATCTCACATTTCTATGAAGAAGTATACAGTTTCAAAACATAAAGATGTCTCATAAACTTATTTCTCCCATCTACAAAAGACAGACATCAAAGGACTAGCAATGAATTCTTGGGGAAGATAAGTATATACTTTATTTATTTATTTGTCAGTGAAATATATGTTGGCCTAGAGTGGGCTAAGAAGAGTGAAAGTTGGCCTTGGATTAAGACATTGCAACTGCTCACAAAAAGGTCTTCTGAGCTATAGTTCTATATATAAGGGAAACAGCATGCTGGGGGTAGAGAATTATAAGTATCATAAATGAAAATCAGTATGAGATGTCTCAGAACTAAAACCCAAAAATCTCCTGAGGTGATTAAATGACCTTTATATGTATTATACGTATTCATTATATATGTGCTTAAAAAGTATTTGTCACAGAGAGACAGGAAAGTGAAAAAGAAGACCAAAAANTCTCAGAACTAAAACCCAAAAATCTCCTGAGGTGATTAAATGACCTTTATATGTATTATACGTATTCATTATATATGTGCTTAAAAAGTATTTGTCACAAAGAGACAGGAAAGTGAAAAAGAAGACCAAAAAACCAGATAGTGAGTAGGTGAAAAAAAGCTATAGAAAAAGATATTTCAGACTAGAGGGAACATTTTTCCATTAGTGATTTAAAATTCCTATAAGATATTCTTCTAGAAATTTCACAAAGTTTTTATTAACTATGCTGTGTATTTTATATGAGGGGCATATACATGTGCATCATATCTACCAAAGATATGCAAGAGTGCACAAAAAATAACTCCACTTAGAAAAGGAAGTACTTATAAACAGAGGTCAAAAGAATAAGAGTCATCATCATTTTTCTTCTGGCCTTTTCTGATCATTATGTTTTCTCAATCTGCCATGTAAAGAATTTTTCAGAGATGAAAAAAGTAAATGAGCAGGAAAAGAATAAACCAAGAATATTAGCATAAAATATCATTTTTAATTGATATTTACTTACCAGTCATCATTGTTGAAAACAATGAATCCTTTGTTTCCTCTTCCAAAAGCTACTTGGTTACTACCATTATCCCACCAGTTTGTAAAAGGCTGTCCATTAACCACATTACGGAATATAACCATGTTCCTAAAAAAAAAAAAGAGCATGTGAAATAATGATGAATGCTTCAATAGTTTAAAACAAAATGTTAAGAAAGTTTATTATTAGAGGATATGTCTAAATAAGTATTCCTACCTTATTTGACGCCATCGATGTTCACAGACCCAGCCGTTGCCACAAGTAGTATCTGGATTAATAGTAACTTCTTTAATTACTCCATTATTATTTGGTGGCCCAATCCAATCATTAACATCCTCAATTAGCAAAAAAAAAAATCAATTTTAAAATCTCAATTTTTTTTAAATTGGAGGAAAACTGCTTTACAATGTTGTGTTGGCTTCTGCCGCATAAAAATGTGAATCAGCCGCAAGTATACACGTGCTTCCTCCCTCCTGAATGCCCTACCCTCCAATACCACCCTTCGACATTGTCACAGAGCAGTAGGTTGAGCTCCCTGAGTAATACAGCAACTTCCCACTAGCTATCTATTTTACATATGGTGATGTATGTTTCAACGTTACTCTCAATTTTTCCCCCCTCCTTCCCCTGCTGTGTCCACAAGTCTCTTCTCTATGTCTAAGTCTCTTCCTACCCTGCAAATAGGTTCAAACATATCATTTTTCTAGATTCCACATATATGCATTAATATATCTATTTTTCTCTGACTTACTTCACTGTATATAACAGGCTTTATGTTCATCTATCTCAGTTCAACTCACTCAAATTCATTCCTTTTTATGTCTGAGCAATATTCTGTTGGGTATATGTACCACAACTTTACCCATTCATCTGTTACTGGACATCTAGGTTGCTTCCATGTCCTGGCTATTGTAAATAGGGCTGCTATGAACATTGGGGTACATGGGTTTTCCCAGGGTATATGCCCAGTAGAGGGATTGCTGGGTATATGATAATTTTATTCCTAATTTTTAAAGAAATCTCTATACTATTCTCCATAGTTACTGTACCAATTTACATTCCTACCAACAGTGCAAGCAGGTTCCCTTTTCTCCACATCCTCTCCTACATCCAATTATAGATCTTCTGGTGATGGCCATTCTGACTGATGTAAGGTGATACCTCATTGTAGTTTTGACTTGCATTTCTTTAATAATGCGTGATGTTGAGCATATTTTCATGTGTTTACTGGCCATCTGTATGTGTTCTCTAGAGAAATGTCTGTTTAGGTCTTCTGTTCCCCTCCCCCACCTTTTTTCTATTGAGTTATTTGTTCTTCTGATATTGAGCTTCATGAGCTGCTTGTGTATTTTAGGATTAATCCTCTGTCAGTTGCTTTATTTGCTATTATTTTCTCCCATTCTGAGGGCTGTCTTTTCATCTTGTTTATAGTTTCCTTTGCTGTTGAAAAGCTTTTAAATTTGATTAGGAGCCATTTTTTAATTTTTATTTCCATTACTCTAGGAGGTGGGTCAAAGAGGATCTCTCTGTGATTTATGTCAGAGTGTTCTGCCTATGTTTTCCTCCAAGAGTTTTACAGTTTCTGGCCTTACATTTAGGTCTTTAATCCATTTTGAGTTTATTTTTGTATGGTGTTAGAAAGTGGTCTAATTTCATTCTTTTACAAATAGTTATCCAGTTTTCCCAGCACCATTTATTGATAAAAGCTTACATTTTTAACATTACATGTGTCCTTATTTTTACCATCTGAGCCACTCATTTAGTACACCAAACCCAATCTGTCCTATTTGTGTCTTTGTAGTGTCTTCATTTACTATCCAACTTGCTCAGTGTTTTCATTGAATTTCTCTTATCCCTAACTTCTCATTCTCTAGTGCTGTATTTCAAACCAGGAAATGATTTTTTTAACCCTTTCATTATCTTTCCAAGGAATTACAATGACTTTTCAATATCACTATTGAAATGGCAAGGACTTTATGGTTAGAAACAGCAAGACTAAAAGACTTAGTCTTAGGTTCTATTACTAAGAATAAGCAACAGGTTCTGTCACTACTAACAAGGAAAACTTAGTTAATACATATAACTTCTGTGCCTCACTTTCCTCTTCTATAAAATGAAGATATGACTTAGTTTCTATAAAAATTGAAGAAGATATGTAAAAATGCTTTACAGATGATAATTGCTAAATATATATTATTTTATTTCATTCTCCTTTTTTCAATAAATATATTAATCAGAATATAAAAGTATCCTTTACTAAACTGACCAAATTTCTGACTGGTACTTTCAAAGATAATCATAGGAAAAGACAGATTATGTCAAGGAAGGTTATCAATATCTGTATTAAATCATATGGCATGATGAATGATGGACAAAACTGAGTTGTTAGCATGCAAAAGTCTTGGAAAAGCCTCGTAAATATTATGGAAAAGGGGAAACGAACATATGCCATGACTCCTGACATCAGAAATAAAAAAAGACTAATTATAGTGGAAATTATAAGTCAGGTCAATATAAAGGAAGACCTAAATATTAAGGCTATCTAAGACTAGAAAGAGATGCTGTTAAAAGTAGTAGTGGACTTCTCAACTTGAAAAGAACCTACTAGAAATTAGAGAAATATGTATCTGAAGAGAAGTTTCCCCTAGAGGCATGAAGTTGCTGTATGATGCTATATTTAAAATTTCCAGTTTGAAAAGAAAACTTTTCACTAAATTTCCAAATACCTTAATAAACATTTTACTCACTGTATCCTTATTTTTAAGTGGTGTTTTTTAAATAGGGGGGTTGGCTGAGACTGTATATTTGTTATAATTTGAAACAGCCTACATACTCTGTCAACAGAGATCATTTATTTTTAATTTTTAAATATCCACTGGATTGTTAAAAGAGCACTGCATCAGATTTATACTTAATAAATATTTGATAAACTAGTGAATGTAATAGCATCATGAGAAATTAAACCAAAATTAACTCTCTTTTTTTTTTTTGAGAAAAAGATATTTTGGACAGCACTAAAACTCACTTTTCCATTCTCAAAATATCTTGGCCAATGGTAGCTTGACATTACTCGTGTAAATCCATAGGGATGAGCAAGCATAAATCCAACTCCCATTTTGTATAGTCTAAAAGGCATAAAATTATAACATTATAGAAGAAAATAACATTTTTAACATCATTAAAATGTAGGTTTAAAAATGGAGAACTTTGTTTCTTACCTAGCATCCCAGAATGTAAGAATAGATGCTCCCCCAGCTCCATGCCCTCGCTGATTGTCATGGTTATCAACAAAGACAAGTGCCCTGTCAGAAGGCATGAAACCCCAGCCTTCTCCCCAGTTCCTATTAAAAAACAAATCTTAAAAACACATATATGTATTCTTTTACAATGACTTTAGAGTAACCTAAATGTGTATTCCTTTCACTATAGCACCCTGTAATGAAATGCTTTCTCTAATTAAATGATTTTTCTCAAGGCTTTTAAAAATATAATATATATAGATATATTGGGTTAGCTAAAAGTTTCATTTGGTTTTTGCCATTAGATGGCTCTGGTAGTGCTTAGTTATCTTTCAACTGAAACAACTTAGATTGTGTTGTGACAGCTGTCATAACAGTATGCATTTTTTAAAAAAATTATCAAAATTGGTGAATTTTTGTTAGCCGTTTTAATATTAATAATGGAAGAGGAAAAAGCAGCATTTTCGGCATACCATGCTTCATTACAGTCATGTCCAACTCTTAGTGACCCCACGGACTATACGGTCCAGGGAATTCTCTAGGCCAGAATACTGGATTGGGTAGCGATTCCCTTCTCCAGGGGATCTTCCCAACACAGGGCTTGAACCCAGGTCTCCTGCATTGCAGGTAGATTCTTTACCAGCTGAGTCACAAGGGAAGCCCAAGAATACTGGAGTGGGTAGCTTATCCCTTCTCCAGCAGATCTTCCCAATCCAGAAATTGAACCAGGATCTCCTGCATTGCAGGTGGATTCTTTATCAACTGAGCTATCAGGGAAGCCCACTATTTCAAGAAATATTTAAATGCAACTGAAATATATTGTCACCCTGCTTATTTAACTTATATGCAGAGTACATCATGAGAAACGCTGGGCTGGAAGAAGCACAAGCTGGAATCAAGATTGCCGGGAGAAATCTCAATCACCTCAGATATGCAGGTGACACCACCCTTATGGCAGAAAGTGAAGAGGAACTAAAAAGCCTCTTGATGAAAGTGAAAGAGGAGAGTGAAAAAGTTGGCTTAAAGATCAACATTCAGAAAACGAAGATCATGGCATCTGGTCCCAAATCTTCATGGCAAATAGATGGGGAAACAGTGGAAACAGTGTCAGACTTTATTTTGGGGGGGCTCCAAAATCACTGCAGATGGTGACTGCAGCCATGAAATTAAAAGACACTTACTACTTGAAAGAAAAGTTATGACCAACCTAGATAGCCTATTCAAAAGCAGAGACATTACTTTGCCAACAAAGGTCCATCTAATCAAGGCTATGGTTTTTCCAGTGGTCATATATGGATGAGAGAGTTGGACTATGAAGAAAGCTGAGCACCAAAGAATTGATGCTTTTGAACTGTGGTGTTGGAGAAGACTCTTGAGAGTCCCTTGGACTGCAAGGAGATCCAACCAGTCCATTCTGAAGGAGATCAGCCCTGGGTGTTCTTTGGAGGAAATGAAGCTGAAACTCCAGTACTTTGACCACCTATGCAAAGAGCTGACTCATTGGAAAAGACTCTGATGCTGGGAGGGATTGGGGGCAGGAGGAGAAGGGGACGACAGAGGATGAGATGGATGGATGGCATCACAGACTCGATGGACGTGAGTCTGAGTGAACTCTGGCAGTTGGTGATGGACAGGGAGGCCTGATGTGCTGCGATTCATGGCATCACAAATAGTTGGACAGGACTGAGCGAATGAACTGAACTGAACTGAACTGAAATGCAAAAAACGATTTTAGCAGGGTATGGAGAAGGTATTGTTACTGATTGAATGTGTCAAAAGTGCAAATTTTTGTGAAGTTTTACAAAGTTTCATGTTTGAGATTCCACACTAGATGATGTTCCATGATCTAGTAGACCAGTTAAAGTTGATAGTAATTAAATTGAGACACTTTTGAGAACAATCAATGTGATACCACACATGTGATAGCCAACACATTCAAAATACCCAAATCAAGAATTGAAAATCATTTGCACCAGTGTGGTTAGGTTAATTGCTTTGATATTTGGGTTCCACATAGCTAAGTGGGAAAAAAAAAAAAAAAACTTCTTGAATATATTTCTGCATGCAATTCTCTAATTAAACATAAAGAAAACATTTCATTTTAAAAACAAAACTGCAACAAAGAATGAAAAGTGGATACTGTATAATAGATAGAATTATGAAGCTGCCTGGCAAATGGCAGAAGATGGTGGAAATAAATGATGAATATGTTGTTCAATAAAATTCTTGGTAAAAATGAAAAATGTGCCTTTTATTGCTACTTAAAAACTGAAAGAACTTTTTGGCCACCTCAATTTTATCTAGGAATATATTCCATGCATGTATATATTTAGGAATTACTTACATTCATGTTACACGTATAAGACTTTTGTTATAAAAAAGATTTTAGAATTTTCAGTACATTATAATTTAGATGGGCTTCAGAAGGACCAACATCCAGTATCATACTACACAGAATGAAAAACTGGGTTTAAATAAGCCTTCAATATTATATTGTTATAATGTTAATATTTGAAATCAATTTGTTGATTAATATATGTAATTCTATAGCATGGTTTCATTGTAGGAAGCCATTCATAAATTATATAATCATTTTATCAATAACCTGGGCTTTAAATTTATATGCAAACATTAGTCTAGTCTAGTCAAGTCATATTGAAATCTCTAGATCGAAATCACAGATTAAAATCTCTAAATTATGCTTTGGATCTCAAAAAGCACCTCCTTGTGATGAGATGGCTGGATGGCATCACGGACTCGATGGACGTGAGTCTGAGTGAACTCCGAGAGATGGTGATGGACAGGGAGGCCTGGCATGCTGCGATTCATGGGGTCGCAAAGAGTCGGACACGACTGAGCGACTGAACTGAACTGTGATTGACATTCTAAATAATAATGATGATCCCTTAGCAGTTAGGGAAGTATAACACTTGTTATTAGTAAATGAATCCTTGAAAATTGTCTAAATAAAATGCATTAAGAAGAAAACTCATGCTGGGGTAATATCACAAATAAATCTGTGAAATAATTCAAAGGATAAATCATATTTCATTTACTTTAAGTAAGCCATCTTCTCTCCACTCCACTTGCGCAGAACTGTGCCTAGTTTTGCACCATACTTAAATTCTGTCACACGGCCATTTCCAAAGTACTCACTGCTTGTAATTGTCTCACCACCCATATCAATCACCTCATAGAAATAAAGAAAAAAGTATCATTTTAAGAAAGAATTTTAAAGAATTTTAACTAATAAGTTAAAATTATATAGAAAATAGCTTTATACTATTTTAAGGAAATGCCCCCAATAGTTTTCCTTATATCAAAATTCTTATTTTTCTTTGCTAAAATATATGCTACAATATTAAAAGGAGCATGACAAAGTAACCTGTTGTCCTGTGAGAATGCTGTCCAAATTAGTCTTATTCATAAATGATAAAAGTAGCTCCTATTTACATAGCACTTAATGTCTGGCTGACAATATTTATCAGTGTTTGATAAATATGACCTCTTTAATTCTCCAAAGTCTATAAATATATAACCATTCTCATTATTCTTTTTGATAAATTTTGAAAAAATTGTTTCTCAGGTTGATCAATTTACTATACATATAAATAGTGCTCTAGCCAAGATTTAAAATAGATAACCTGTCTTAAGACAATTACTATATTATTATCTGTCTCCTGTAATGAACTCTGGGGACATTATATGACATAGAGATTTTTGCAACCTATATAAATTCTTAGAACTTGCATAAAATACCTCTTATGATAAACATACAGTCTCTGAATAAAAAGAGGTTAAGGAATACTCTTCTATATAAATGATTCATCCATTAATCTACAGAAACTGTGTTTTTAATGAAATCTGCCATTTATTTTCTGATAAATTATTGGTGAATACTGATGCTAAATTATATTCTGATGAATAATAAATGGTATTATTTTATAGGGACACGATCCATACAGTTGCAAAGAGTCAGATATGACTGAAGTGACCTAGCATACACATGTATTGACATACCTCTTGGTAAATGAAAGGTCTACTTCCTTCAGGGAACCAGCTTGTGTTTAGATTATGCAGTTTATCCAAAACTGCCTTTATGTCTCCAGGCCACATGTGCTTAGAAGCATCAATTCGGAACCCTGCCACACCAATGTCAATGAGTCGGTTTAGATATTCAGCAATTGTGGAGCGCACATAATCTTTCTCCAATGCAAGATCAAGAAGACCAACCAGACGACAATCTCTGACCTACAGAGGTAAAACTTTGTGATTGATCATTGGAACATCACCTCCACCTGAGAATCCATTTAATTATTTTCATTTATTCATTAATATTAATAGATATTTCTGTAGTGCCTTCTTTGCACTGGTCTCTTAGGTTACTGAGATCCTAGTATAGACATACCTTTGAAATATTTTTCATTATAAAAAATGGAGAATGTAGAAAATACAGTGGATGACCTTTTTCATTGTGAAAAATTAGATTTGAGAAAATGTTTTAAATATTGATTTGAAATTATTATTTTTCACAGACTTGGAATCTTGTTTTCTAAACAATCTAAACTAACATTTAAAATGGAGATCAGTAAGCTCCATGTGGATAATAAAAAGCATAGATAGCTAATTTTTGTTAAGTACCTGATAAGCAACATTTTGGCTCTTAATTTCTCCATTTCCAGTTTCACATTTTCCATCATTAAAATCCCATCCAGAGTATGGGACTGCTGGGAAATCCCTAGTTCCAGGGTTGAAGTAACTTCCACAAGTACTGCTCGTTCCTGCACTCACACCACTTCCAGTCATATGATTAATTACAGCATCCACATAAATGTGGACCTGAAAGAAAAATTTCTATTTCAGTTTGGCTTACAGAGAGGTAGAAATTTATATTATTATTTAGAGTTTATAGCATGTTGATGACACTCCAAAATATTTGTTATTTTATAACTTACCGTCTTAGAAGAGCAACAGTCAAGTAAAAAAGAAAGCATTGTGAACTGAAGCCCTACATGCATTCCAGCCACTTGGTCAAATGGCTCAAGCAGTAAAGAACCTGCCTGAAATGCAGGAGATGCAGGAGACATGAGATTGATCCCTGGGTCAGAGAAGATCCCATGGAGAAGGAAATGGTAACCCACTCCAGTATTCTTGCCTTGAAAATTCCATGGACCAAGGAGACTGGTGGGGTATAGTCCATAGGCTTGCAATAGGTCAGACATGAGTAAGCTCTGAGTATGATAAATTAAATGAACTCCAAACTACCAAAACTATGAAAAAAAAATGCAAAGACACTATTATTGGCAGGAGATCAGAATCAGTTGAGGCAGGAGAGATTATTGATTTTTGAAATTACATGGGTCATCCTAAGAAAAAGAAGCCAGCCGTTACTATCTATTTAGGATCAGAAGAAATAAAATTAGGTATTGCCTTTCATTATCCTCCTTATCAAAGAGAAAATAATTATATATCATCATAAAACCTGTGGGAAGGAAGACCTGGGATTATGGGTGGAGAAACAAGTCACATAAACCTATCAGTAAATATTATAAGTAGAATTTCCTATTCAAAACTGGAAAAGTATTTCCCAGGAATGTGTACAGGAAAAAGGGTTAAAAGTTGCTATTTTGCTTTAAGCTTGTGGCCTTAAACTTTTCCTTCATCTTTAGTGGACAAATGGCGTATATACAAATAATTCAAAAGCTGAATATTAGGTAACAACTAAATTTTATATTTTTAAAATATAAAATTAAAAAATATAAAATGTATTTATAGCTAAAGTATGAAGTAAAATTTCAAAGTATATGAAAATTATTCTGATTAAAAGGAACAAGAGGCAAGAGAGATAAATTATTTTTCTGTATAATATGTTTAAAGAAAACTTTAATTCACTTACACCAACATTGTTACATCTAGTGACCATGTCTTTGAATTCACTTTCATTTCCTGATCTTGTACATAACTTGTAGCTAACTGGTTGGTATCTTTCCCACCAAGGTCTTGAAGGGTCAGTAATCACAACATTTTCATTGGGTGGGGAGATCTACAAATAAAAGAAGCTTAATAAGTATCAAATTATGGTTTACTCTATATCATTGAATATTTTAGAAACTAATCAATAGTCTAAAATTACTTCTGAATCTTTGTATTTGAAGCTACATTTCTTTGCAACTATTGAATATCCTGGTGAAAAAATTATCTTAGAAATAAAGTCACCAACAATTTCATATTTTTTTCCCCTCACAAAACTGTTTTACTTAGAGTACTTTTATTGTGAAGTAAAATGTTGTCCCAGCTTTCAGACACAGAGGATACTACCACTTACTCTCAGCACAGCAAAGTCTGCAACTTATACAGTGAACAATACTCACCTGAACCCCTCCGAATCCTTTAGGGGCTAAGTATCGCTCACATTCAAGAGCAATATCGACCCAGCGCCACTCAAACAGATGGACAATAGATGTCCGACCAGTTTTGGTGTGTGGGGTATACTGAGCCCAGCAGAACCCAATCGCTGAAAGCAACAGAAAGAACTTCATTTTGCATTGAGGTTGTCAGTGTTCTTTCCAGCAACTCTATATTCCTGTAAGAAGCATATTTTACAAAGTAAATGTTAACATGAATAAACACTTGGACCACAAACTCTTTATTCATAATCTGAAGAGAACTATTAATAATAACATTAAACAGATGAAGAACATCCATAAAATCTCCTAAGAAACCACCTAAATCAGCGGTCACCAACATTTTTGGTACCAGGGTCTTGTTTCATGGAAGACAATTTTTTCCACAGCTACCTAGGGGTGGGGGATGGTACAGGTGGCAATTTGAGTGTTGGGAGCAATGGGGAGTGGCAGATGAAGCCTTGTTGGCTCATAAACTGCACACAAGTCCTGCTATGAGACCCAATTCCTCATAGGCCATGACCGGTACTGGTACTGGTCCATGGCCGGAAGTTTGGAGAGTCGTGATCTAAATGACTTTTTATAACAATGTTTTCCTTATTGAGATAATATTAAAATATATACAAAGTTCATAATCATGCATTACTTAGCTAGGATTAGACGTTATTTTTGAAGTCCTTTATTAATAGAAGGAAAAAACAATTGGAGTAAACTGAATTCACAGTCAAAATATTGCAAATATTTGTAACACTTCAGTTTCAAAAAAATAAAACAAAGCAAAAACAGACTATTCAATTCCATTCTGGTTTTACCCTCAACCAAAATTTTTAATCATTTAATTTTCTGCACCAAGATTTAAGAAACCACTTGGAAGATGAATGACCATGAATTGAGGAAACAGACCTTTCTCCCTCCCCTCTTCATCAAATCCTGTGCTTAATTCATTGGCTGTAGCAGTAATGTGTGGCTTTTCCCCCCCTCTTATTTCTTATAACCAAGTATCTCTTATACCTGATAAAACACTGTTAATAAATTCACATCCATTTTCCATCTTAATATACATGAAATTCTACTAGAGAGAATATCGTACTAGTGGAAAAAAGTCATTCAACAAGCATTAACAGAGTATCTGTTTTTTTTTGCTAAGAATAGGGATAACATTCAGGATACAGTGATGAACAAGACAGATAAGATACTGTTCTCAAGCAACTTACATGATAGGGGAAAAGAAAGAAAATACATGAGTAGATAATAATAATAGTAAAACAATGTAAGATGGCAATAAGAACTAGTATTACATAACTGTAATAAAATAGAAAATGACTTCACCATCAGTGTATTTTAGACTAAATAGTCAGGGAAGGTACATTTGACAAAGTGATTTTCAAGTAGAATTTGAAAGATTAGAAGAAGGCAGTTATTTTAAGATCAGAAAAAGAATAATCTAGTTAGAAGAAAGTGCAATAGTAAAAGCCCAAAGTAGGAAAAAGCTAAGAATACTCAAATGACACTAAAAAGATAAAATATAATAAATAAAAGTCAGTGCAACTAAGGCAGGTGGCAAAGTGGAGAGGAAAACAAGATGAGGTCAAGAGAAACAGGCCAGATCATGTAGGGCCCTATGGAATATAATGAAAGAGAAGGCCACTGAGGGTCAAAAAAGGGACCTAAAAGATTCTGATTAACTTTTAAAAATAATACATGCTCTGCTGTGGAGAAAGTAGCTTACAGGAAGACAACAAAAGAGGCAAACAGATCAGTAGGCTTTTTCAGTGGTCTAGGAAAGAAGTAAATGTTTTGGACTGGGGCAATGACATAACACATTTCACAGGTAAAAAGGCAATAGGTTTATAGATATATTAGAGCTCAAGAATAAGGGAAAGAGAAAAACCAAAGAAGTGGGTATTGGGTGACACCATTTACTAAGATGAGGAAAAATGAAGTACTAGCTTCATGGAGGAAATACCAAAAGCACTCTATGAATCCTAATGCTTTGCTTCAGTCCTTTCTCCAACCCACTTTGTGAATAATCTCTATGTTCAAATTAAAAAGAAAATTATTATTTAGTTCAAACTGCTGTAACAAGAATACCATAGACTGAATGGCTTATAAGTAAACATTTATTTCTCACATCCGTGGAGCCTGGGAAACCCAAGATCAAAATATCAGAAATCCAGTGTCAGTGAAAGCTCCCTTCCATGATCACAGATGGACATTTTCTTCTTGTATCCTTATATGGTGTAAACCATTGAGAATTTTACACTTTTTTTGCTTCTTACAAGGACACTAATTCTATCAGGGGAGCTTCACTCTCATGACTCTACCTTAACAAAATTACTTCCCAAAGGTGTCACTGCCTAATATCATACCACTGAGAGGTAGTGTATCAACATCTGAATTTTGTGGTGGAGTGAAACACAAACACACTCCCTAACACCCATCCATTACAAAACTAAAAATCCTTTATATTTTATAAGCAACTTTATTCCTTCATGACTTTCAAGTTATTTTCAAGTTCCCTTCTATCACCCTTGAATAACTAGTAATTATTCTTCCTTTCATATGCATAAAGCATCTTTATGAAGTTTATCTTGATAGTAAGGTAGGACTATTCTCCATGATAGTTTTTTAACTTATATGATATTAATAAGTGATATTTGATTAATTCTGTAAAAAGTATTTATATGGCCATCATTCTGGGACAAATTTTCTTAAGGGTAGACTTCATAGCTAATGGTCCTTGCAAAACAACTAGCATAATGGCCTATTTGATCAATAAATGGTTGCAACATACAGACTCTAAAATTCAGGTACTGTGTAAGACATTGGTGTAGCTTGGGTTGTGTCCACATTGATTTTTTTTTAAAACAAATGAACATTATGTCAGAAATTGTATAATATAGTCTACTCTAATCATTGCAGAAATGTTGCACACATAAAGGAACTAAGGCTTAGAGAGACTGAATAAATTGTTCAGGCTCACATAGGAAAACTTCACTATTAAACCCTTGAAATACTATCCCCGTCAGTCAGTCTATCCCATCAGGAAGCTTTCATAAGCCTCTTAAACTTCTCCATCAGAGGGCAGACAGACTGAAAATCAAAATCACAGAAGACTAACCAATCTAGTCACAAGGACCACAGCCTTGTCTAACTCAATGAAACTATGAGCCATGCTGTGTAGGGCCACCCAAGACAGAGAGGTCATGGTGGAGCATTCTGACAAAATGTGGTCCACTGGAGAAGAGAATGGCAAACCACTTCAATATTCTTTCCTTGAGAACCCTGTGAACAGTATGAAAGCACAAAAAGATAGGACACTGAAAGACGAACTTCCCAGGTAGGTAGGTGCCTGATATGCTACTGGAGATCAGTGGAGATATAACTCCAGAAAGAATGAAGACACAGAGCCAAAGCAAAAACAACACCCAGCTGTGGATGTGACTGGTAATGGAAGTAAAGTCTGATGCTATAAAGAGCAATATTGCATAGGAACCTGGAATGTTAGGTCCATGAATCGAGGCAAATTGGAAGTGATCAATCAGGAGATGATAAGAGTGAATGTCAAAATTTTAGGAATCAGCAAACTAAAATGAAGTGGGATGGGTAAATTTAACTCAGATAGCCATTATATCTACTACTGTGGACAAGAATCCCTTAGAAGATGGAGCAGCCCTCATAGCCAACAAAAGAGTCCAAAACGCAGTACTTGATGCAGTCTCAAAAATGACAGAATGATCTCTGTTTGTTTCCAAGGCAAACCATTCAATATCACGGTAATCCAAGTCTGTGTCCCGACCAGTAATGATGAAGAAGCTGAATTTGAAAGGTTCTATGAGGACCTACAAGACCTTCTAGAATTAACAGCCCAAAAAAGATGTCCTTTTCATTATAGGGGACTGGAATGCCAAAGTAGGAAGTCAAGAAACACCTGGAGTAAAAGGCAAATTTGGCCTTGGAATACAGAATGAAGCTGGGCAAAGGCTAATAGAGTTTTGCCAAGAGAATGCACTGCTCCTAGCAAACACCCTCTTCCAACAACACAATAGAAGACTCTACACATGGACATCACCAAATGGTCAACACAGATATCAGACTGATTATATTCTTTGCAGCCAAAGACGGAGAAGCTCTATACAGTCAGCAAAAACAAGACCAGGAGCTGACTGTTGCTCAGATCATGAATTCCTTATTGCCAAATTCAGACTTAAATTGAAGAAAGTAGGGAAAACCACTAGACCATTCAGGTATGACCTAAATCAAATCCTTTATGATTATACAGTGGAAGTCAGAAATAGATTTAAGGGACTAGAACTGATAGACAGAGTGCCTGATGGACTGTGGACAAAGGTTCATGACATTGTACAGGAGACAGGGATCAAGACTATCCCCAAGAAAAAGAAATGCAAAAAATCACAGTGGATGTCTGAGTAGGCCTTAAAAATAGCTGTGAAAAGAGAAGTGAAAAGCAAAGGAGAAAAGGAAAGATATACCCATTTGAATGCAGAGTTCCAAAGAATAGCAAGGAGATATAAGAAAGCCTTCTTCAGCAATCAATGCAAAGGAATAGAGGAAAACAATAGAAAAGGAAAGACTAGAGATATTTTCAAGAATATTAGAAATACCAAGGAACATTTCATGCAAAGATGGCCTCAATAAAGGACAGAAATTGTATGGACCTAAGAGAAGTAGAAGATATTAAGAAGAGGTGGCAAGAATATACAGAAGAACTGTACAAAAAAGATCTTCATAACCCAGATAATCACAATGGTGTAATCACTCACCTAGAGCCAGACATCCTGGAATGTGAAGTTAAGTGGGCCTTAGAAAGCATCACTATGAACTAAGCTAGTGGAGGTGATGGAATTCCAGTTGAGCTCTTTCAAATCCTAAAAGATGATGCTGTGAAAGTGCTGCACTCAATATGCCAGCAAATTTGGAAAACTCAGCAGTGGCCACAGGACTGGAAAAGGTCAGTTTTCATTCCAATCCCTAAGAAAGACAATGCCAAAGAATGCTCAAACTACCGCACAATTGCACTCATCTCACATGCTAGCAAAATAATGCTCAAATTTCTCTAAGCCTGGCTTCAGCAATACGTGAACCGTGAACTTCCAGATGTTCAAGCTGGATTTAGAAAAGGCAGAGGGACCAGAGATCAAATTGCCAACATCTGCTGGATCAACGAGAATGCAAGATAGTTCCAGAAAAAATCTATTTCTGCTTTATTGACTATGCCAAAGCCTTTGACTGTGTGAATCAAAACAAACTGTGGAAAATTCTGAAAGAGATAGGAATACCAGACCGCTTGACCTGCCTCTTGAGCAATCTGTAGGCAGGTCAGGTTAGAATTGGACATGGAACAACAGACTGGTTCCAAATAGGAAAAGGAGTATATCAAGGCTGTATATTGTCACCCTGCTTATTTAACTTATATGCAGAGTACATTATGAGAAACGCTGTGCTGGAAGAAGCACAAGCTGGAATCAAGATTGCTCATAGAAGTATCAATAACCTCAGGTATGCAGATGACACCACCCTTATGGCAGAAAGTGAAGAAGAACTAAAGAGCCTGAAAAAGGAAAGTGAAAAAGGAGAGTGAAAAAGTTGGCTTAAGGCTCAACATTCAGAAAACAGTGATCATGGCATCTGGTCCCATCCCTTCATGACAAATAGATGGGGAATCAGTGGAAACAGTGGCTGACATTTTTTTTGGTGGCCTCCCAAAACACTGCAGATGGTGACTGAAGCCATGAAATTAAAGGATGCTTACTTCTCGGAAGGAAAGTTATGATCAACCTAGACAGCATATTAAAAAGCAGAGACATTACTTTGCCAACAAAGCTTCATTTAGTCAAAGCTATGGTTTTTCCAGTAGTCATGTATGGATGTGAGAGTTAGACTACAAAAAAAGCTGAGCACTAAAGAACTGATGCTTTTGATCTATGGTGTTGGAGAAGACTCTTGAGAGTCCCTTGGACTGCAAGGAGATCCAACCAGTCCATCCTAAAGGTAATCAGCCCTGAATGTTCATTGGAAGGACTGATACCAAAGCTGAAACTCCAACACTTTGGCTACCTGATGCAAGGAGCTGACTCATTTGATAAGACCCTGATGCTGGGAAAGATTGAAGGCAAGAGGAGAAGTGGACAACAGAGGATGAGAGGGTTGGATGCCATCACCGACTCAATGGACATGAGTTTGAGTAAACTCCAGGTGTTGGTGTTGGAAAGGGAGGCCTGGTGTGCTGCAGTCAATGGGTCACAAAGAATCAGTCACGACTGAGTGACGGAACTGAACTGAGACAGAAACATGTTACATATGGAAAATATACTTCAGATTTTGAAGAGTTAGTATGAAAAAGAATGTAAAAAATTAACTTGTATGTTGAGATACTTTGTGATACCTTGTGCTGTGCTGTGCTTAGTCACTCATTTGTGCCTGACTCTTCACGACCTCATGGACTATAGCCCGCCAGGCTCCTCTGTCCATGAGGATTCTCCAGGCAAGAATATTGGAGTAGGTTGCCATGCCCTCCTCCAGAGGATCTTACCAACCCCGGGATCATACCCAGATCTCCCTTATTACAGGATTCTTTACCATCTGAGCCACCAGAGAAGCCCAACTAGGCTAGATAAAATTTATCATTAACATTAAATCCTCTAGTTTCTTTTTACCTCTTTTAATATGGCTACTAAAATTTTTACATTACATATGTGGTTTTCATTATATTTCTCTTGGACAGCACTGTTGTAGCACCTTTATCATACTAAGCCTGAGAAAGGATACGTCCATGCACAAATACAAATAACAATAATAAAGTGAAACACATAATCATTATTTTAAGAGATGTGAGTAAAGTGTTCTGGGATTCTATTTATAGGAATATCCCTTGTGACTGACAAGAATAGGGGAATGTAAAATTGCCTTGCCTTATCATACTGTTCATGGGGTTCTTAACACAAGAATGCTGAAGTGGTTTGCCCTAAGAATTGATGCTTTTGAACTGTGTTGTTGTAGAAGGCTCTTGAAGTCCCTTGGGTTGCAAGGAGATCAAACCACTCAATCCTGAAAGAAATCAGTTGTGAATATTCATTGGAAGGACTGATACTGAAGCTGAAACTCCAATACTTGGCCACTTGATGCAAAAAAACTGACTCATTGGAAAAGACCCTGATGCTAGGAAAGATTGAAGGCAGTAGGAGAAGGGGATGACAGAGGATGAGGTGGTTGGATGACAAAACCGACTTAATGGACATGAGTTTGAGTAAGCTCCAGGAGCTGGTGGGAGGGGAGGCCTGGTGTGCTGCAGTCCATGGCATCACAAACAGTCAGACACAACTGAGTGAATGAACTGAACTGACTGAAAACTGCCCTGAAGAATCAGTTTTATTTTAACGAAAAGAGATAAAGTGAAATGGTTTTTAAATTAAAAAAAAAAATGTGTATCAATTGTAGGAAATGGCAAGGAGAATAGCAAGAAATTAATATAGTTTTATAGAACACTGAATTAGAAGTGTTGGAGCAATAGGACTGAGTAAAATTATATTGAGGGTCTTGCAAAGTCAGGGAAAAGTAAGCAGACTTTTCTGAAAATTATGAGAAGCTACAGAAGGTTTTGCTTGTTTTTTAAAACAGAAAGTAACATGATTAGAGTTTCTGGAGTATAGCAGATGGATTGGCAGGCAAAGATAGAAACTTATGCAGTAGTAAAACAGACTAGTGATCAAAAATCCAAACTAGGATTTTAGCAGTAAAAATAAAAATTGGAGACTATGTACCAATAAGTGCCAATGAACGACATTTGGAAATACCCATATTTTTGTGGAATCTCTTCCTACATAGATTATGGAGTTGGTTTATAACTTGTTTTGTCCAGAGGGTTATCAGCAAACCAGATACAGACACAGTCAGAAGTTTGATTGTCTTCTGCACATCTCCTGAAAATCTGAGACCATTGTGGTGTGATAACTGGGATAGAAGACCACGTGGAGAGATTTAAGTGGCCTGAGCCTTTCCAATCATGTGAGCTGACCTACCAGCTAACTGTAGTTGAACTATTGTTCCATAGCTAAATCAGTAGAAGAACTACTTAGTCGACAAAGAGATATCTGAGACATAGTAAGTTATTATTGTTTTCAGTAATAATGAATTGATATAAAGGGGAGAGGGGCAATAGATTTGTGTGTGTTAGTTGCCCAGTTGTGTTGACTCTTTGACCCCATGGACCCTGCTAGGCTCGTCTGACCACAGAATTTTCCAGGGAAAATACTGGAGTGGGTTGGCATTTCCTTTTCTGGGGCATCTTCTAACCCAAGGTCTCGCACATTGCAGGGAGATTCTTTACTGTTGGGGCCACCAGGGAAGCCCAACAATACATTGGGTGGAGATAATTCTACAAAAATGGTAGCTAATCGAATGTAGGGGAATAGAGAAAAGGAAGAATCAAAGAGGACTCTATGACTTAAAGGTTAGTGACTCCATGATTTAAAAGTTAGTGAGTAGAACAATGACAATACTATTATTATTCATAGTGTAATCTAGAGGCAGACTTGGTTTAAAGACCCTGAAGTGTGAATACGGGATATATTGAGTTTACTGTATTAAAAAAACACTAGATATGAAGAAAAAAAGAGAGATTTGGCATTTTTCAACAAAGAAATGATAGTTTCAGAAATGATGCACAAAATATTTAACAACTAAGTTAGCACAGACACCAACCAATCAAAATAAATGCCATTATAAGCAACTAGCATGTATAGGTCAATGCACTCTGGTGGGATTATCAGACCTGGAGAGCTGGACTCTTGAAAGTTGACAAGATACCAAGACAGATGTTGAATCCAATGTTACAGCTTTGCAGTTTATATAATGGGGCAGCTAGGAGGGAACATATAAAGTTGCCTTTAAAGTAGAGAGAAGAGTTTAATTACCAAATAAATGTTTTCAATAAGAAGAAAGGAAGGAAAATTTGCAAAGAGGACAAGAAACTAATTGAATATAGATGAATATTAGAAACAGAATAGCAAAGACTGAGTAGAGAGTGGATGACATAGTACTGATGGTGATAAAGAGTTGAGAGAGAAGAAAAGATTCATTTGAACTTCACATTTAACTCAAGGTTTCAAATACTAAAATGTAATGGTTAAGAATGAGACTTTAGGAGTTACACAAAATACAGTTTAAATCCTGACCTTGACATTTATCATCTGTGTGATCTTAAAATTTATCTATAAACTAGAAAAAAGCAATATATACTGCATAGAGCTGTTATGATGATTAAATTGATTAACACATGTAAAGCTGTTATACCAGTGCATGGATACAGTAAAAGCTCAATGTATCAATATTTCATTGCTGTAATATTATTATTATATCGTTATTTTTACTTCTGATGCTATTCAACTGCTAGAAACTCATGCTCTCATCCCACTTTCACTTTTCATCTTAAATATTGTCTTTCCATTCCACTCTTCTCAAATTCTCAAATATTTCCTACATCTCAAAGTATTTTCATATTCCCCCAGAGGAACAGATGGTGATAAGAAGAAACCAGGAATGTCTTTCACTTGTAATTTTTCCCCATTTTCTTTTCTTTTTCTTTTTTCCCAGCTCTCTCTTTTTAAAACTTCTTCAGAGGTTCTGGCAGACTACATATTAGTTTTGTAAAAACTTCTCATCATTGCCTCATCAGTTATTCTGAACTGTCCTTTAAATAACAAGCATTTTTCACAAAGCATATAAAATATTATTAGAATAAAGGATAACCTGCAGACATAATTTGGGGGATTTTATTAGTATCAGAGCATAGGTGGAGATATGGAAACATATAATAACTTTTACCAAGGATCAGTCATTGTCATATGTCTTCTCATGTAATCTTAATTTTCATCTAACTTAATCTAAAGAGTTATAAACTTCAGAGCAGAGACATTAAAACAGATATTTATATCTTGAAAGGTAAATACTGCACATTCTTGACATCTTTGGCATTAATAATAAAACAGAAAAATAAGAACTTGAAATAGTTTTTATATCTACTTCTATTGTTATTATAGTCTACTTGCTATTATAGTCTTTCTAAAGTGGTTCTACTCAGAGAAGCTATTCACAGTAATACTAGTATCAGTGCTCTGTTGCCCACACCTCATATTTTCTGGATTGTTCTAAAAAGTGGAAATTTATTTTTATTTTAAAACTCTAATGGTTACTATAATTTACCAAATGAGATGTCTTAGGAATTCCTAAAAAACATTAAATAGGATGTTTAATAATATTTTAACAAAGCAATATTCTTTAGGGAGCATTGATATTTAAAGTTTCAATAAAACATATCTAATGTTAAGAAGAAAAAAAGTTCTGTTTACTTAGACTTATCTACAAGGTTTATTCTCAGGATAATAAGTCACATGTAAAGATTAGAGAAATGAAGGTGAAGACAATCAAGGTTACATACCATACTTACGAAATGAGAGAAACATTTTGAGCCACGGCCCAGATGCATTTCAACACAGAGTACATTTTGTGCTGCTGGATACTGAAACTTGAGTTGTCAACAAGTTTAAAATAGATTGTGAACTCTGAACATATCAAAGCATATGACAGAAATCACTCATTTTGAGGAAAAAAAATGGAAGAGCGAACTATATGACCTCAAAACCATTTTAATAACTTACCACGTCAACTTCCCTAAGTCAGTGGTCTCCCAAATCCACAGTTCAGTCTTTCCAATCATAAAACAACAAAATCACACAGTTCTGGTTTAGTTTTCTTTTCACTTAGGAAAAAAAATCCTGAATTCAGGATTTTATAGATTTCCTATAAATACTCTTCTTTTCAAGAGGTGCTCTTACAATCCTGCTCAAACTCTCCAAATCTAATTTGTACAAAAAGTATACTCTGAGCTCCACATGACACCAGATTTGGCCACTGTCCCTCCTGCTTCCTGAGCAAACTGCTGACTTTCCTCCCCCAGCTCAGTTTGCTCCTCTGCCTCCTCTTCTAATGACATCACACCTTTTCAGTTGCTTACTTTCTATTTGTTTTTCTTTCTCATTCACAATATCCTCTCCCAATCTCAATCAGTCTTTTTTTCCCCTGATACATTTATATCAATCTATGGAGGGGGGGGGGCGGGAACTTTTGGTTAAAATAACCTTAAAGACACAGATTAGAGTATAATTGTGTCAAATTAGTTAATTGTAAGTAGACTGTAAACAAAATCTCTAAACCAGAAATCTAATTTTGAATCCAAGCTTTGCCATTTACTATGTGAAAGAGAAAATATTAACATCTGTAGATTGCATTTAGGTCTTCATCTGAAAAATGAGAATACTAGTACTGTTGATAAATATGATAAAATTTCAAAAAATTACAACTACTGATGTGCATCAAGTGTTACTATGTGCCTTTTTCATGTATTATCACTTGGACTCCTCACAGATATATAAATTCAGGATAGAATTATGATTATACTCAGTCTTTAAAGAAGGAACCTGAGACACTAAGAAATGGAATAATGTGGTTTGTCCATGAACATATTTTAGTAAATGTTGACACTGAAATTGAAAGCCAAGCAATCTATTAATAACACTGCAGTGAGTTTTTATCACAATTCAGTCTTTTTAATCTCCCTCACTGGGTGGTTCTAAAAAATCAAACAAAAAATTATGTGACAATATCTTTTTTTTTTTTCACTTTCATCAAGAAGCTTTTTATTTTTATTTTTAATTTTTTTAAATTTTTATTTTAACTTTAGTTTACTTTACATTACTGTATTGGTTTTGCCAAACATTGACATGAATTTTAAAATATGGAAATTTCTGTTTACTTAAAATTAATATGTTTAGAAGATTATAGAAATAGTAAGTTATTCCAAAATTTCCTATTTTTTTCTTTCATTCTAAATAAAATTAATACTTCTGTTAGTTTTTATTTCTGGTATCTTATGTTGCTTATAAATATTAAGTGCTCCTCCCTGCAGGTGAAATATACACTCTGTCCTATTGAATTCAGGTGTGCTCATGCGATTTGCTTTGGCAATGAAATGCAAACAGAAGTAATGTTTTATTTTGAGGCTTCTATGATTGTAAAACATGTGTCAAGATGATTTTCTGTGACAGATTACAAATGAAGACAGACTAATATGAAGAATCCCCTTGTTAATCTGAGATGAACATGAGATATAAACTTTGTTACTGTAAGTCACTAAGAATTTTTAGTTCTTTGTTACTACAGCATAACCTAATCTCTCCTGAGTGATACAACCACTAAGTTCCCTTAAGATCTTTGATTTATAAAATATTCTTAAATGACATTTTCTTTCTCTTGGAATGTAAGAAGTCAAGGGAAGGATAAACCATAAGATCAGAGAATGTTAACATTGAGAGAGATTATTGGAAAAAACTAGTCCAGTGGTTTCTAGATTTTTCAGTAATAACCAAAATTTCATATATATATATATTTAATATAAAATCATGAAATTATAGCTTTATAAAAAATCTGCCATTAATACATTGCTCTTGTCCTTTTTGGTCATTTGAAAATACTTATCTAATCATTTTATTGATGTAGAAAATAAGACCTAAGAGCAAGACAAGCAGCATTTACACTAGACAAATAACCACTCTAAAAAGGAGCAAAACTGACATGACATCAGCATCATGGTGGTATGAATTGTTCCTTTTTTTCCTCTCCCATTTGACTTATAACTAATTGGACATCCATTACCAAAGAAAAGTCCTCTGCATTTTTTATACAGGACACTTAGAAGATTTCTACCCTCCTATAGGTAGATAGGGCCTCAAAGAGGGCTACAGATCCAAGGGAATGGATGAGTCTGCCCCACTCTCACTTGCTCCAATTGGGAGAAGTGTAACCTGGAAAACACACAATTGGATGGACCCTCACAAGAGACAGAATTTGCAGAAGTTCAGCCAGCTTGATGAGGAAACCCAGCATGCCACTGGAGCAGGACTGAGACATGGTTGGAGGCAGAGGAGAAGGAAGAACTTGCTGAGGCAGGTCTCCTTTCTAAGGTGACCCTTAAATGACATAGGGCTTTTGGCAGTGGAAGAAGCTACCTCTGTGTTAGAGGAGGAGGAGGAAAACAAAAGTGGTGAGTGAAAAATTGACCACATGCAAGGTCCCATTTTTCCCTAGTAGATCTGGAGTTCTGTGGAGTGACTTCTATGATGCGAAGGACGGGAGGAAAGGAAAGGGGGCAGATAAGATAAAGGCACTGAAGGAACATGTTTCCTACTATCTGCTTCAGGATCCTTGGATTCCCTAACTCTAGGATTCCCCTATCAAGCATTGGCACCCCCAAAATCTCAGTTGCTAAGCCTAAGCAAGCCTACCACCATTTTAATGCCAACTCTTTTTAAACTCCCGAGCTCAGTCCCAAGAGCCAGTGTCTACAGGAGAAATCCAAAACTTGAGCTACAGTGCCTCCTTCTGGAAAACAAAAGAAAGCTTTCTAATTGTCAGCCTATTGAGCTGTAACAGCCTAAGTAAACAATTCTTAGCTGAGAAAAGTATTTGCTGCTTCAACTGTGAAAGCAGAGGCACATATTGTCAAACATGAAAAATCAAGGAAAATATGGTATCACAAGGAGAAAATAATAATTCTCCAGGAACTGAACTCAAAGGCATAGAATACTGAGATCTGATAAATAATTCAAAGTAGCTATTATGAATAAATTCAATAAGCTATAAGAAAACTCAGAAAGGAAAGTCAATGAACTCAGGAACAAAATTAGTGACTAGAAGGAATTGTTTACCAAAGTTGAATTTTTAGGAAGCAAACAGAAATTCTAAGCTGAATAAATCCATAAGTAAAATAAAGAAGTCATTAGATAGCAAAAGTAACAGAACAGATTAGATGAAAGAAAGAATAAGTGACTGGGAAGATAAGAATTTAGAAATGATCCAGTTAGAACTATAATCGTTTTTTAAATAAAGAAATACTATGAACCCTAAGGATTTAATCAGAGAAACAAATATAAGAATAATTGGTATACCAGATGGAGGAGAAAGGTAAAAGGGAGCAGGGAATTTATTTGAAAAATAATAGCTGAGAACTTTTCAAACTGGGGAAAGGAATCAGCCATACAAATTCATGAAGCTAATAGACCAGCCTATTATCTCAATACCAAAATCTTTCCAAAACACATTTCAATGAAAACTGTTTTAAAAAAATCAATGATAAAGAAAGAATCCTAACTTTAGCCAGAGAAAAAAGGAACATGATCTACAAAGGAACTCCATTAGACTATCAGTGGATTTCTCACAAGAAACTCTACAGGCCAGGAAGGAATGACATGCTACATTAAATATGTTGAAAGGTTAAACACTGACACTAGAATACTTTATCAGGCAAATTTATCCTTCAGATATAAAGGAGAAATAAATCACCAACTCAATGGACCTGAGTTTGAGCAAGCTCCAGGAGTTGGTGATGGACAGGGAAGCCTGGTGTGCTTCATTCCATGGGGTCACAAAGAATAGGATACAACTGAGTGACTGAACTGAACTGAAAGGCTTTCCTATACAAACAAAAGCTGAAGTCAATAGACCTGACTTACAAGAAATGCTAAAAAAGCTCTTCAAGCTGAGATGAAAGATGCAACTAGTGACACAAAGACATCTGAAAATATCAAATACTTTAGTAAAAATGAAAAATGGAAGATCACAATTAGAAAACTATATTATACAGGTGTGTTAACCATTTAATTATAGTATAAAGGTTGAATGAAAAAGCATTAAAAATAACTATAGCTAGTATAATTTGGTAATGAATATACAGAAGAAAATTGGAAAATTGTGACATCAAAAATATAAAAGGGGTAAACGGATGGAATATTTATATATGAGAAAAGAAAAGTTCCTATCAGGATAGAAAAAAAAGGACTGTTTTATTCCCATGAGATGTTTTATGTAAGCTTCATGATAACCAAAAAGCAAAAATCTACAATAGAGACACAAAACATAAAAAGGAGGACTGAGAAAATCACTAGGGAAAACCACCAATTTACAAAGGTAAGTAGAAACAGAGGGAAAAGAAACAATAGAGATGAAATACAAGCAGATGGCAAATAATAAGATGACTGTAGTAAGTCCTTTCATATCAATAATCACTCTAAATGTAAAGATATTGGATTCACGGATCAAAAGGCAGAGTGGGCTGGGGAAAACAAGACCTAACTATATGCTGCCTATAGGAGACTTATTTCAGGTCTAAAGACATACATAGGTTCAAAGTGAAGGGACAGAAGAAAACATTCCAAGTAAGTTATCCATATTTATATAAGACAAAATAGACTTAGAGACAAAAACAGGGACAAGCGACAAAGAAGCTTATAACATAGTGACAAAGGAGTCAATACTTCAAGAAGATATAACAATTGTAAATATACATGCAACCAACATCAGAGAACTAAAATATATTAAGCAAATGGAAAATGACAACAGTACAATAGTAGGGTATTTTAAGATGCTACTGTAAGCAACGGAGAGGTCATACAGACAGAAAATCAAAAGGAAAACAATGAATTGAACCAAACTTTAGAACAAATGGACCAAACAGACATTTATAAAAGATTCCACCCAACAGTAGCAGAATACATTCTTCTCACGTGAACACAGAATTTCCAGGATAGATCATATGATAGGATGTAAAACAAACTTTAGCAAATTTAAGAAGACTGAAATCATACCAACTGTCTTGTATGACCAGAGTGGTATGAAGTTGAAAACTACAAGAGAAAAGCTGTAAAGTCTACAAATATGTGGAAGCTGAACAACACATTTCTGAATAACCAATGAGCAGAAGAAGAAATCAAAAGGAAAATTAAAAATTATCTTGGGAGAAAAACAAGAGGGCAGAAAAGTAGGTAGACCTGGAGTACATCTCTCTCCAAGGATATCAGGAATACACCCTCAGACACAGAAGTGCATGGAGAACACCAGCTGAGAGTGGACAGTAGTACCTGAGAAGAGGAAAATAATATACAGAACCATCCAAAACTCTGTAGGACAAGGGAACGAGGGGGAAAAACAGGAGTGTTAGTAGCACTGGACCTGCCCTTGGCAGGTGGGGGAACTAAAGCAGAGGTCTCATCCCATCAGGGCAACTGTCTGAGTCAGAGGAGAAACATTTAAGGCTGAGAGTGAAACAGCTAATCTGTGACAGCCTAAATGGAATGACAATCAGACAGTCCTTGCCACAGTCATACATACCACAAACAAGGATGAGGGGGCCCTGGAAGGTGCAGTGGCTGGGAGTTGGAGTTTGGGGAGTGTGGAGCAATCCCAGGGTGAGGCTGCTGTTGACTGAGGAGATGAGAGAGAGGAGATCATGGTGGGAAATGCCTGTGGAAGAAAGCCAGGCAGCCATGAAAGCAAGGCAATACTGCTGAGTCATGCATAGGGAGTGGAGCCATTACCATAGCCTCTCTCTCTCCACACGCCAGCATCAGCAGCTGAACAACAGAGAATCTGGCCCATCAAACACCTGATGCACTGAACTACAAAGTAGGACTCCACCCAGGGTGCTCCTTTAAGTGATTGATGTGCCAAACTACAAAGTAGGATCCCACCCAGGGAGCCCCTTTAAGTGCCTGATGTGCTGATCTACAGAGTAGGAGCCCAGTCAGGTGGGCCCCCTCTATGTGCCTGATGCTCCAAACAACAGAGAAGGACCCCAGGCAAAGGAGCCCTCTAAGTGCCTGAAGAGGCGGAGCTATGGAGAAAGACTGGCCAAAGAGGCCTTCTGATCGCCAGCTACAAGGGGCTCAGAAAAAGACTCTGACAGGGCCATAATTCCTGCGGTGGAGGCAGTCTGTGTTCCTGCACACTTGGTGCTGCTAGGTCCCTGCAACCCAAGCAGCTGCGCCACCTTCATGCTCAACTCTTACTGGGGCAGAGGTGTCACAGGCAAAAAAAGAGTCTTGCGTCTATGCACGAAGCATTGCTTCAGTCATGCCCGACTCTTTGCCACCCTATAGACTGTGGCCTGCCAGGCTTCTCTGTCAGGGAGGGGGATTCTCCAGGCAAGCACACTGGAGCATATTGGCCAATACTGGTTGCCATGCCCTTCTAGAGTAGTATATTTCCTGCTGCCCTAGCCACCAACTCCCCTGAGTACTTGGTGATGCCAGAACCCCTGCAACTCAAGCAGCTGTACCACCTCCACATCTGGCCCTCACAGGGGCAAACCCAAGTCCTCCAGGGCAGCCTCAGGAGCAAACCCCAATGGACAACCCACATGCAGAGGTGGAAATAAAACCATAATTGAAACCCAGGGGCAGTGTGGCTAAGGAATAAGACCCAAAACCTTCACACCAGCTGTACAAACTACAGATTAAATCCACATGATCAACTAGGCAGACTCTGTGTCTATGCAATATATAAAAGATCATTGAGAGTGCCCACAAAAGAAATGCACTAGTTCTGATAGCTGTGGACACTGGAAGATCACATAGTGGTAGGGCCAGATTAGAATCTGGGCTGACAGCAGTGACTAAAGAAAAACATTTATTATTCTTGTGTTTTTACTTGCTTGATAGATTCTTTTGTATTTTTTCTCCCCCCACCCCACATTGTAGTTGTTGATTTTATTGGCATTATGAAATCTAATTAAGCTTTTGAGCTTTTTTTTCCTCCCTCAATCACATTCTTTTTTTATTGTTGTTATAAACCTCTGCATCTAAGTTGGGGTTTTGTAGTTCTGTGAAGTTTTCCTTATTTCTTTCTCTTTTTCAATTATTTAAACCTATTATTTTTTCTACATTTATTCCTTTGTTTGCTTTTCCTACTGTTTTTGCCCCTTACAGTTAATCTTTAATATATATAAATCTTCTTCATCTACCTCTATTTAATTTGCATATCTATTCTTCCTTTCTTTTCTTTCTTTCCTCTCTTCTCAATGTATTTGTTAGTTTTGTTTTGATTGCTTTATTCCTCACTTGGCACCTTGTTTAGTTTTGTTTTCTGTTTTTGTGCTTTGTGCTTTAGTTAATTTTGTTCTTAAGTAGTAAATATAATTTTTGATTTAATTTGTTCACCAGGTCAATCTACTGTACTTTATTTTTGGTGGATTGTATTCACTTTGCTCAAGGGTGTACATGTGTATATTCAATTATTTTAATTATTATTTCCCTGATTTTATAACTTCCATTTGTCTGGGGTTCATCTTTGGTTTCTCATTTTTGAATATTTGTTTTAATCTCACTTAATGCCATAACAAACCACATGTGGAATCTTTGTTCCTGACCAAGATCAAGCCCTGCCGTTGGAGTGGGAGCACTGACTCCAAGACCCAAGACTGCCAGAGAACTAACCCTAGGGAGTACCAAATAGTGAGAACTCACACAAAGGAAACCACTTGAATACAAGACCTGGCATCACCCAACCACCAGTAGCACCCTGTGAAGAATGCCTCATCTAAACAACAAACAAAACAAAAATACAAACCCAGTCATCAGCAGACAGGATCACCACCTCACTCAGGCATGCTCATCAGAGGAAAAACAAGCAAACAAACAAAAACTCAGCACAAATGTCACCCTATAGGAAGCTTACACAAACCACTGGGACAACCTTATGCACACAAAAATCAAAAGGATGAAAGAATTTAACCTTGAAGCCTGTAAAAAGGGGACCTCAAACAATAGCTTAAAGAAAATAATGAAAAGGCAGAGAAATACTACATAAATGAAGGAACAAACTAAAAATGCAGAAGTCAAAATAAATGAAGAGGAAATAGGCAAACTACCTAAAAAATAATTCAAAAATAATGATAGTTTTTATGATCAAAAACCTTGAAAACAAAATGAAGAATATGCAAGAATCAAGTAACAAAGACTTAGAAGAATTAAAGAATAAATTTATAGAATCAAACAAAACAATTATTGAAATTAAAAATACTCTATAAAGAATCAATAGCAGAATATCTGAAGCAGAAGAACGAATCAGTGAGCTGGAAGATAAAATGGTGGAAATAATTTCTGAAGAGCAGAATAAAGTAAAAAGAATGAAAAGAGCTGAGGACAGTCTCAGAGATCTCTTGGACCATATCAAACACACCAACATTCGAATTACAGGGGTCTCAGAAGAAGAGAAAAAGAAAGGTTATGAGAAAATTTTTGATGAGATTATAGTTTAAAATTTCCCCAACATGGAAAAGGAAATAGTCAATCAAGTCCAAGAGGCACAAAACATCCCATACAGGATAAACCCAAGGAGAAACATGCCAAGACACATACTAATGAAAATAACAAAGACTAAACACAAAGAAAGAATATTAAAAGCAGAAAGGAAGAAGCAACAAGTAACGTAAAAGGAAAACTCATACGCTTAACAGCTGATTTTCAGCAGAAACTCTGCAGGCCAGAAGGGAATGCGAGGATATATTTAAAATGTTGAAAGGGAAATATATATATATAACCACGATTATTGTACCCAGCAAGGATCTCAATTCAAAATTGATGGAGAAATAAGAAGCTTTTCAGACAAGCAAAAATAAAGAGAAATCAATACCACCAAACCAGCTTTACAAAAAATGTAAAACGGACTTATATAGCTAAGAAATACAAGTGAAGAAAAAAGATCTACATAATGAACCTGAAACAATTAAGAAAATGGCAGTAGGAACATATATATCAATATTTACTATGAATATAAATGGATTAAATGCTCCATCCAAAAGACAGACTGGCTGAATGGATACAAAAACAAGACCCATATATACTCTGTCTACAAGAAACCCACTTCAGACATAAAGACACATATAGACTGAAAGTGAGAGGATGGAAAAATATTTTCTGTGAAAATGGGAAGCAAAAGAAAGCTGGAGTAGCAATCCTCATATTAGACAAAATAGACCTTAAAATAAACAATATTACAAGAAATAAGGAAAGACACTGCATAATTATCAAGGGATCAATCCAAGAGGAAAACGTAACAATTGTAAATACCTATGCACCCAACAGAGGAGCACCTCAATGCATAACAGACATAAAAGGAAAAATTGACAGTAACAGAATAATAATAGGAGACTTTAACATCCCACTCACACCAATGGACAGATCATCAAAACATAAAATTAATAAGGAAACACAAGTCTAAAATGATACATTAGATGAGATGGATCTCATTGATATTTTCAGGAAATTCCATCCAAATGCAGAAGAATACATCTTCTCAAGTGCACATGAAACATTCTCCAGGATAGACCACATCTTAGGTCACAAATCAAACCTCAGTAAATTTAAGAAAACTGAAATTATATCAAGCATCTTCTCTGACGAGAATGCTATGAGACTAAATATCAATTACAAGAAAAAAAACTGCAAAAAACAGAAAGACATGGAGACTAAACAATACATTTCTAAATAACCAACAGGTTACTGGAGAAATCAAAAGAGAAACCAGAAAATTTCTAGAAACAAATGACAATGAAAACATGGCAACTCAAAACCTATGGGATGCAGCAAAAGCAGTTCTAATAGGGAAGTTTATAGCAATACAATCCTACCTCAAGAAATAAGAAAAACATCAAACAGACAACCTAACTTCACACCTAAAACAACTAGAAAAGGAAGAGCAACAATACTCCAAAATTATTAGAAGGAAAGAAATCATAAAGATTGGAGCAGAAATAAATGAAAAAGAAATGAAAGAAACAATAGCGAAGATTAACAAAACTAAAAGTTGGTTCTTCAAGAAGATAAACAAAGTTGACAAACCTTTAGCCAACTCATCAAGAAAAAAAGAAGAATCAAATCAACAAAATTAGAAATGAAGAAAGGAGAGGCTACAACAACAATGCAGAAATACAATGGATTATAAGAGACTATTATGAACAACTATACGGCAATAAAATAGATAACCTGGAAGAAATGGACAAATTCTTAGAAAAGTTCAATCTTCTAAGACTTAACCAAGAAGAAATAGAAATTATGAACAATGCAATTACAAGAACTGAAATTGAAGTTATGATCAAAAATCTCCCAAAAAACAAAAGCCCAGGCAGATAGCTTCACAGGAGAATTCTATCAAACATTTAGAGAAAAGTTAATGCCTATCCTTCTAAAACGCAAAAAATTGCAGACGAAGTAACACTTCCAAACTCATTCTATGAGGCCACCATCACCCTGATACCAAAACCAGACAGAGATAACACACACAAAGAAAACTACAGGCCAATATCACTGATGTACATAGATGCAAAAATCCTCAACAAAATTTTAGCAATAGAATTCAGCAACACATCAAAAAGCTCATACACCATAATCAAGTTGGGTTTATTCCAAGAATGCAAGGATTCTTCAATATATGCAAATTAATCAATGTGGTACACCATATTAACAAATTGAAAGATAAAAACCATATGATCATCTCAATAGATTCAGAAAAAGCTTCTGACAAAATTCAGCACCTATTTGTGATTACAAACCTTCACAAAATGGGCATAGAAGGAACCTACCTCAACATAGTAAAGGTCATATGATAATCCTACACCAAACATTATTCTCAATGGTGAAAACCTGAAAGCATTTCCCCTAAAATCAGTAACAAAACAAGGGTACCCACTCTCACCACTATTATTCAACACAGTTCTGAAAGTCCTAGCTATATCAATCGTGGAAGGAAAGGAAATAAAAGGAATTCAAATCAGAAAAGAAGAAGTAAATCTCTCACTGTTTGCAGATGACATGATACTCTACATAGAAAACAGCAAAGATAGTATTAGAAAATTACTAGAGCTAATTAGTGAATTTGGCAAGGTTGCCGGATACAAAATCAATACCCAGAAATCACCTGCATTTTCACTAATAATGAAAAATCAGAAACAGAAACTAAGGAATCAATCCCACTCACCAATGCAACAAAAAGAATTAAATATCTAGGAATAAACTTATCTAAGGAGACATGAACAGTATGAAAAGGAAAAAAGGTAGGATACTGAAAGAGGAACTCTCAGGGTCAGTAGGTGCCCAATACGCTACAAAAGATCAGTGGAGAAATAACTCCAAAAAGAATGAAGGGATGGAACCAAAGCTAAAACAATACCCAGCTGTGGATGGGACTGGTGATAGAAGCAAGATCCAATGCTGTAAGAGCAATACTGCATAGGAACTTGGAATGTCAGGTCCATGAATCAAGGAAAACTGGAAGTGGTCAAACAAGAGATGGAAAGAGTAAACATCGACATTCTAGGAATCAGTGAACTAAAATGGACTGGAATGGGTGAATTTAATTCAGATGACCATTATATCTACTACTGTGGGCAGGAATCCCTCAGAAGAAATGGAGTAGCCATCATGGTCAACAAAAGAGCCCAAAATGCAGTACTTGGATGCAATCTCAAAAATGACAGAATGATCTCTCGTCGTTTCCAAGGCAAATCATTCAATATCACAGTTATCCAAGTCTATACCCCAACCAGTAACGCTGAAGAAGCTGAAGTTGAACGGTTCTATGAAGACCTACAAGACTTAGAACTAACACCCAAAAAAGATGTCCTTTTCATTATAGGGGACTGGGACGCAAAAGTAGGAAGTCATGAAACACCTGGAGCAACAGGCAAATTTGGCCTTGGAATGCAGAATGAAGCAGGGCAAAGACTAATAGATTTTTATAAAGAAAATGCACTGGTCATAGCAAGCACCCTCTTCCAACAACACAATAGAAGACTCTACACATGGACATCACCAGATGGTCAACACAGAAATCAGATTGATTATATTCTCTGCAGCTAAAGATGGAGAAGCTCTATACAGTCAACAAAAACAAGACCAGGAGATGACTGTGGCTCAGATCATGAACTCCTTATTATCAAATTCAGACTTAAATTGAAGAAAGTAGGGAAAACCACTAGACCATTCAGGTATGACCTAAATCAAATCCCTTATGATTATACAGTGGAAGTGAGAAGTAGATTTAAGGGCCTAGATCTGATAGATAGAGTGCCTGATGAACTATGGAATGAGGTTTGTGACATTGTGCAGGAGACAGGGATCAAGACCATCCCCATGGAAAAGAAATGCAAAAAAGCAAAATGGCTGTCTGGGGAGGCCTTACAAATAGCTGTGAAAAGAAGAGAGGCACAAAAATGCAAAGAAATAGAGGAAAAGAACAGAATGGGAAAGACTAGAGATTTCTTCAAGAAAATTAGAGATACCAAGGGAACATTGCATGCAAAGATGGGCTCGATAGAGGACAGAAATGGTATGGACCTAACAGAAGCAGAAGATATTAAGAAGAGGTGGCAAGAATACACAGAAGAACTGTACAAAAAAGATCTTCATGAACCAGATAATCATGATGGTGTGATCACTAATCTAGAGCCAGACATCCTGAAATGTGAGGTCAAGTGGCCCTTAGAAAGCATCACTACGAACTAAGCTAGTGGAGGTGATGGAATTCCAGTTGAGCTGTTTCAAATCCTGAAAGATGATGCTATGAAAGTGCTGCACTCAATATGCCAGCAAATTTGGAAAACTCAGCAGTGGCCTGGAAAAGGTCAATTTTCATTCCAATCCCAAAGAAAGGCAATGCCAAAGAATGCTCAAACTACCACACAATTGCACTCATCTCACACGCTAGTAATGTAATGCTCAAAATTCTCCAAGCCAGTCTTCAGCAATACATGAACAGTGAACTTCCAGATGTTCAAGCTGGTTTTAGAAAAGGCAAAGGAACCAGAGATCAAATTGCCAACATCTTCTGGATCATGGAAAAAGCAAGAGAGTTCCAGAAAAACATCTACTTCTGCTTTATTGACTATGCCAAAGCCTTTGACTGTGTGGATCACAAGAAACTGTGGAAAATTCTGAAAGAGATGGGAATACCACAACATCTGACCTGCCTCTTGAGAAACCTGTATACAGTTCATGAAGCAACAGTTAGAACTGGACATGGAACAACAGACTGGTTCCAAATAGGAAAGGAGTACATCAAGGCTGTATATTGTCACCCTGCTTATTTAACTTCTATGCAGAGTAAATCATGAGAAATCCTGGGCTGGAAGAAGCACAAGCTGGAATCAAGATTGCCAGGAGAAATATCAATCACCTCAGATATGCAGATGACACCACCTTTATGGCAGAAAGTGAAGAGGAACCAAAAAGCCTCCTGATGCAGGTGAAAGAGGAAAGTGAAAAAGTTGGCTTAAAGCTCAACATTCAGAAAACGAAGATCATGGCATCTCGTCCCATCACTTCATGGGAGATAGATGGGGAAACAGTGGAAACAGTGTCAACTGTATTTTTTTTTTTTGGCTCCAAAATCACTGCAGATGGTGATTGCAGCCATGAAATTAAAAGACGCTTACTCCTTGGAAGAAATGTTATGACCAACCTAAATAGTATATTCAAAAGCAGAGACATTAGTTTGCCGACTAAGGTCCGTCTAGTCAAGGCTATTGTTTTTCCAGTGGTCATGTATGGATGTGAGAGTTGGACTGTGAAGAAAGCTGAACACGAAGAATTGATGCTTTTGAACTGTGGTGTTGAAGACTCTTGAGAGTCCCTTGGACTGCAAGGAGATCCAACCAGTCCATTCTGAAGGAGATCAGCCCTGGGATTTCTTTGGAAGGAATGATGCTAAAGCTGAAACTCCAGTACTTTGGCCACCTCATGCGAAGATTTGACTCATTGGAAAAGACTCTGATGCTGGGAGGGATTGGGGGGCAGGAGGAGAAGGGGATGACCGAGGATGAGATGGTTGGATGGCATCACCGACTAGATGGATGTGAGTCTGGGTGAACTCCAGGCGTTGGTGATGGACAGGGAGGCCTGGTGTGCTGCAATTCATGTGGTCGCAAAGAGTCAGATACAACTGAGCGACTGAACTGAACTGAACTGAACTGAAGGAGACAAAAGAACTATATATAGAAAATTATAAGACACTAGTGAAAGAAATCACAGATGACATAAACAGATGGAGAGATATTCCATGTTCCTCGGTAGGAAGAATCAATATTCTGAAAATGAGTACACTAGCAAACGCAATCTACAGATGCAAGGCAATCCCTATCAATTTACCAATGGCATTTTTTTACAGAACTAGAACAAAAAAAATCTCACAATTCATATGCAAACACAAAAGACCCTAAATAGCCAAAGCAGTCCTGAGAAAGAAGAATGGAGCCAGAGGAATCAACCTTCCTGACTTCAGATTATACTACAAAGCTACAGTCATCAAGACAGTATGGTACTGGCACAAAAACAGAAATATCGACCAATGGAACAAGATAGAAAGTCCAGAAATATACCCATGCACCTATGGGTACCTTATTTTTGACAAAGAAGGCAAGACTATACAATGGGGAAAAGACAGTCTTTTCAATAAATAGTGCTGGGAAAACCAGACAGCTACATGTAAAAGAATGAAAGTAGAACACTTCCTAACACCATACACAAAGATAAACATGAAATGGATTAAAGATGTAAATGTAATACCAGAAAGTATAAAACTCTAGAGGAAAACATATGCAGAACACTCAATGAATAAATCAAAGCAAGATGCTCTATGACCCACCTCCTAGAGTAATGGAAATAAAAACAAAAGTAAACAGGTGGGACCTGATTAAACTTAAAAGCTTTTGCACAGCAAAGGAAACTATAAGCAAGGTGAAAAGACAACCCTCAGAATGGGAGAAAATAATAGCAAATTAAACAATTGACAAAGGATCAATTTCCAAAATACACAAGCAGCTCACACAACTCAATGCCAGAAAAACAAACAACTCAATCAAAAAGTGGGAAAAAGACTTAAAAAAACATTTCTACAAAGAGGACATATAGATGGCTAACAAACTCATGAAAAGATGCTCAACACTGCTCATTATTAGAGAAAGGCAACTTAAAACTACAATGATATATCCCCTCACACCAGTCAGAATGGTCATCATCAAAAAGTCTATAAACAATGAATCCTGGTGAGGATGTGGAGCAAAGGGAATGCTCTTTCACTGTTGGTGGGAATGTAAATTGACACAGCCACTGTGGAAAACGGTATGGAAATTCCTTTTAAAAAGTAGGAATAAAACCACCATAGACCCAGCAATCCCACTGCTAAGCATATACCCTGAGGAAACCAAATTGAAAAAGATACATGTATCCCATTGTTCACTGCAGCACTATTTACAGTAGCTAGAACACAGAAGCAAAATAGATGTCCATTGACAGATGAGTGGATAAAGAAATTGTGGTACAAATACACAATGGAATATTACTCAGCCATAAAAATGAACACATTTGAGTCAGTTCTGATGAGGTGGATGAACCTAGAACCTATTATACAGAGTAAGTGAGTCAAAAAAGAAAGACAAATATCATATTCTAATGCATATGTAAGGAATCTAGAAATTTAGTAGTGAATAATTTATTTCCAGGGCAGTAATGGAGAAACAGATAGAGATTAGGCATATGGACATGGGGAGAAGGGAGCAAAGGTGAAATGTATGGAAAAAGTAACATGGAAACATACAATCAGTTCAGTTCAGTTTAGTCGCTCAGTCGTGTCCGACTCTTTGTGACCCCATGAACTACAGCACATCAGGCCTCCCTCTCTATCACCAACTCCCGGAGTTCACTCAGACTCACATCCATCGAGTCGGTGATGCCATCTAGCCATCTCATCCTCTGTCGTCCCCTTCTCCTCCTGCCCCCAATCCCTCCCAGCATCAGAGTCTTTTCCAATGAGTCAAATCTTCGCATGAGGTGGCCAGAGTACTAGAGTTACAGCTTTAGCCTCAGTCTTTCCAAAGAACACCCAGGACCGATCTCCTCTAGAATGGACTGGTTGGATCTCCTTGCAGTCCAAGGGAATCTCAAGAGCCTTCTCCAACACTACATTTCAAAAGCATCAATTCTTCAGCGCTCAGCCTTCTTCACAGTCCAACTCTCACATCCATACATGACCACTGGAAAAACCAAATCTTGACTAGACGAACCTTTGTTGGCAAACTAATGTCTCGGCTTTTTAATATGCTGTCTAGGTTGGTCATAACTTTCCTTCCAAGGAGTAAACGTCTTTCAATTCCATGGCTGGAATCACCATCTGCAGTGATTTTGGACCCCCCCAAAAAATAAAGTCTGATACTGTTTCCCCATCTATTTCCCATGAAATGATGGGACCAAATGCCATGATCTTCGTTTTCTGAATGTTGAGCTTTAAGCCAACTATTTCACTCTCCTCTTTCACTTTCATCAAGAGGCTTTTTAGTTCCTCTTCACTTTCTTCCATAAGGGTGGTATCATCTGCATATCTGAGGCGATTGATATTTCTCCCAGCAATCTTGATTCCAGCTTGTGTTTCTTCCAGCCCAGCATTTCTCATGATGTACTCTGCACAGAAGTTAAATAAGCAGGGTGACAATATACAGCCTTGACGTACTCCTTTTCCTATTTGGAACCAGTCTGTTGTTCCATGTCCAGTTCTAACTATTGCTTCCTGACCGCATATAGGTTTCTAAAGAGGCAGGTCAGATGTTGTGGTATTCCCATCTCTTTCAGAATTTTCCACAGTTTGTTGTGATCCACACAGCCAAAGGCTTTGGCATAGACAATAAAGCAGAAATAGATGTTTTTCTGGAACTCTCTTGCATTTTTGATGATCCAGGCAATTTAATCTCTGGTTCCTCTGCCTATTCTAAAACCAGCTTGAACATCTGCAAGTTCACAGTTCACGTATTGCTGAAGCCTGGCTTGGAGAATTTTGAGCATTACATTACTAGCGTGTGAGATGAGTGCAATTGTGTGGTAGTTTGAATATTCTTTGGCATTGCCTTTCTTTGGGATTGGAATGAAAACTGACCTTTTCCAGTCCTGTGGCCACTGCTGAGTTTTCCAAATTTGCTGGCATATTGAGTGCAGCACTTTCACAGCATCATCTTTCAGGATTTGAAACAGCTCAACTGGAATTCCATCACCTCCACTAGCTTTGTTCATAGTGATGCTCTCTAAGGCCCACTTGACTTCACATTCCACGATGTCTGGATCTAGGTGAGTGATCACACCATCATGATTATCCACGTCATGAAGATCTTTTTTGTACAGTTCTGTGTATTCTTGCCACCTCTTCTTAAGATCTGCTTCTGTTAGGTCCATACCATTCTGCCCTTTATCAAGCCCGTCTTTACATGAAATGTTCCCTTGGTATCTCTAATTTTCTTGAAGTGATCTCTAGTCTTTTTCATTCTGTTCTTTTCCTCTATTTCTTTGCATTGATCACTGAAGAAGGCTTTCTTATCTCTTCTTGCTATTCTTTGGAACTCTGCATTCAGATGCTTATATCTTTCCTTTTCTCCTTTGCTTTTCACTTCTCTTCTTTTTACAGCTATTAGTAAGGCTTCTTCAGAGAGCTATTTGGCTTTTTTGTATTTCTTTATTACCATATGTAAATAGATAGCCAACGGGAATCTGCTGTGTTGCTCAGGAAACTCAAACAGGAGCTTTGTATCAATCTAGAGGGGTCGGCTGGGGTGGGAGATAGGAGGGAGGTTCAAAAGGGAGGGGATATATGTATACCTATGGCTGACTCATGTTGAGGTTTGACAGAAAACACAAAATTGTGTAAATCAATAAAAAAAAATAAATTAAAAAAAACTATCTTGCATGAAAATCAAAATACAACATATTCAAATGCATGGTATAAAGCAAAAACAATTTTGAGAGATATGTTCATTGTGTTAAATGTAGATAATAAGAAATTAGAAAAATGACCAAAAAAGTCTTTTTTTATA